>CAUYLG010026754.1:0-17756 GCA_963573385.1 Cacajao melanocephalus
AAGACGGCATACGCGTTTGTTTGCAGAACAGCGTGTGACTGTTGTTCATCCGTGTGCTCTTCCGATATACTCCGTCTAAAAAAAAAAAAAAAAAAAAAAAAAAGAAAGAAATTTCCTAAGCCTACACATACTTGTCCATAAAAGCAAAACCTGTTGAGTATTCTTATTTTAGAATGCAGGGACAGAAACTGATTATAGTATAACTATTCAGTTTATAAGTGGTGGGATCTTTTTCAAATAGATTTTCAAACTGCTTGTAGAACAACCTCCTTTTCCTGTTTACTTTTAATCTGCTCCTGTTTCCCTGTTCTAGAAATGACCAATTAAAAATACCCCAGAGACCTCTTATATGAAAACACAAAAGAACTCATACATTGCTTCCCAGGACAGGTGTGCATCAATTACCATGGCAGGCCATGAGTGAATCTTTGCAAACTGCAATGCTGAACTTAATATATGCACATTTGCAAAGCAAAAGGATATTAATCCATCATGCAGAGTCACTGAGTGCCGCTCAGCAGAACTGCAAACCGCAAACTTGCTTTCCTTTGATGCTACTTGGCTGAAACCTCAACTCAATCAGCATTGTTGTCCTTCTGAAACTAGGTTTTGTGCAGATCTGGACGGGCTGAAAATGGTATTGTCACAGCCCATTATAATTTTCATAGCAGCTATCTTGAAGCTCTAAGAACCAAGTCTGTTTTGCATGCATGAAAGCAAGCCCCAAGTCCCAGGCAGGTGGGTAGGTGGTTATTTCTGGCTGCAATTTTGCTAAGTTTTAAGCCAGCCCTGCTTTAATTAGGAGCTTTTCTTCTGAGTTATTTTGATGTTAATAATATATGGCGGTCGCATTCCTTGTACGTGTTCCCAAACAGTGATACAAACATTATTAAATCTAATCAGTGTTTATGGAGTATTCCATATGCTACCCACTGTGAATCTTTTGAAATGTCATTTTAGTGGATAATGCATAAAGAAGGGTTGGTATATACAATGACATGCTTTTGTTCCTTCAGTCAATGATTTTTATGAAAAATTTTCTACAGATGGTAGTTGCTTTCAATTTGTATTTGACCATATTTTAAAAAGAACATTTTGTTTGTTAGGCTTCTATACAACAAATATTTAAATTCACAGAGACTTCCTACTCCAAAGAGTATAAAAATTAAGTTTCCTTTGACTAAATTAAAGAACAGAAACAATACTGCAAACGCCTTGGATGAAATAAAGTAGATCAAGTTAAAATGAAGCCTCTTAGAATTATGCATTAAGAAAAATTTAACAAGAGTTGAAAACCAGGCACCACACCTAAAATACCTAAAATAACATTAGGATGAAAAACTAAGAAAGGCAAAACTTGGTCTTGTCTAAGACAGTTGAGTAACTGCCCAGACTGGACAACTACTGAGCATTATACTAGAATGTCCTTCCTGCTCTCTGTATTAACGATCAACTACTAATATTCAGTGTAGCCACTGAAAGTAATTCTCACCAGATGGTCCTATATTCCTGAAGATATGGATATGTATTCTCTCCCTGAGCAATACTATAAAGTATAGCTCTAAGAAGCAGAGTTGCAGATGCAGACTACACTCATCAGACACAAGGCCAACCACAGAGCCTCCTCCACATGCAGGCAGTGACAATGGAAGCTGTTCATTTACCCCTTCATCCACAGCCACGTGCACAAATAACAATGGTCATCACCAGGGCCAATGTTTCTAAACCCTAAGATGAATGATACATGTTTAAGAAAAATAATTTATTGGCCGGGTGCAGTGGCTCACGCCTGTAATTCCAGCACTTTGGGAGGCCAAAGCAGGCAGATCACCTGAGGTCAGGAGTTTGAGACCAGCCTGGCCAACATGGTGAAACCCTGTCTCTACTAAAAACACAAAAATTAGCTGGGCGTGGTGGCGCATGCCTGTAATCCCAGCTACTCGAGAGGTTGTGGCAGGAGAATCACTTGAACTCAGGAGGCAGAGGTTGCAGTGAGCCAAGATCGCACCACTACACTCCAGCCTGGGTGACAGAGCGAGACTCCATCTCAAAAAAAAAAAAAAACCAGAAAAGAAAATAAATTTACTTTGGTAACTTTTCAGCAGTCTCATAGAGATGGTTTAGGTTATTACTACCTGAGTAGAGAATATACAAAGAGCTGATCTGTGGTGTTTTCCTGAGGGCACTGATATATTTGAGTCTAAGTTGCACAGGCCTTTTCTCCTCTACTATATGCAGGTTCTTCGAAATCTCTCGAACCTTTGTGTTTGAGTACAGACTATCACAATCTGTTTATTAGCTTAGACAGAAAACAAGAACAAAAATTGAGATGCCGTCATTAAAAACAAAAACGCATGAGATGAAAAGCAAAAATTCCTTTTGCAAAAGATAGCTTTAAAAAATGTACTATTTGACTAGTTCATTGTATCTACTGTGAATATGGGGCTGTTTTGTCATTTTTCTGATCTTACGATGCTTTCCAAACAGCTGGCAGGCAGGCAATGTTTTTTATAGTTAATGAAAGGAATTTTATATGAAATGACAGTGCAGTTGCTACCTGGAAATATTAAGTGGTACATCTGATTCTTAGCTACAGGAGGTATTTATTTGCTCCTTTTATTATAGCTTTCTATAGGAGTAAGCAAGGCACTCCTCTCATGAGCCCCACATCACCTGCTGTGGAAGCCTTGCCGGAACCAGAGCAAGGGGCTTCTCAAATGGGAACATTATAGAAAATGTCACTTGTTATCTATTTAAATATGTTTATTGAAAGGAGAGTCATCCGTAGGCACCAAAGGGTAGCTGGTTCCCTTAAAGTCGGTTATTATCTGAGTCAAATTAGATTTAGATACCGAGTACACAAATAAGAGCCAAATTTTAAAATTAGGTTCAACAAGTTATTTGGTTTAGCCTATAAAAAGCCTCTTTTGCTGAGCTTTTTTATTGAGATGGAGTTTCGCTCTTGTTGCCCGGGCTGGTGTATAATGGCGTGATCTCGGCTCCTGGCAACCTCTGCTTCCCGGGTTCAAGCGATTCTCTTGTCTCAGCCTCCTGAGTAGCTGGGATTACAGGCACACACCACCACATCCAGCTAATTTTGTATTTTTAGTACATATGGGGTTTCCCCATGTTGGTCAGGCTGGTCTCGAACTCCCAACCTCAGGTGATCCACCTACCTCAGCCACCCAAAGTGCTGGGATTACAGGTGTGAGCCACCACACCCAGCCCCTGAGCTCATTTTTTTAAGAACAGGGATAAACTTAAGAATAAATGTTAAAATATTTCTATTTGTAGGAATATATCATGATTTACAGGAAATACTAGAGTTGCAAAAGATCTTCTGCTATCAACAACCTACTTTTTAGTCAGGAAGGAAATCTCAAAGCACCATCTCTAATCTAACTTAAATTCTGAGTGGTAGGTTTCATGTGAAAGTTTTTTTCTTTTTTTCTTGAAAAACTAATCAAAATCAGAAGATTCAGATAGACTCCCAGACCTCTCCAAAACTGTACATATTAAACCAGTGACTAAGAGTCAGCTATGGTTTCTGGTGTTTTCTTTCTGTATGCCTTCAGGCACACACATGTAATTTTTGTGCTTCAGGGAGTTAGTGCTTCATAAAAACAGGGATGAATGGTTATAAAACATACACCAGTACCCTTTGGAAGTAATTAAAACTATGGCCCTTCCCCATCCTCATTTCCTTTCCTTTTGGCATTGCCCCTTCTACATCCTATGTTCAGCTTTTTTCTAACTCACAAAATACATTTGATTTCTTTTTGTATTCTCCCATAAAGAATCATATGCTTAAACTTACAGAAATGTGCCCTAAATACATTTTTTAAATTGCATTAAAGCTAAGAAGAATAAACTCAAGAGAACATTGGCTCCAATTCACAAACTATGAAGACTACTTTCTGTCATGAAAGTATGCCTTTATTGTCTTCAAAGGGGTCTGCAAAGTGAGAATTATAAACAATATATCCTTATTAAATACCGTGGGACATGTATTTGACGAATACATTAAAATTTAGTTACGATTAAATTTTCAACTGTATTGCTGTGGGCTTTTAGATTTGACACTAACATTTATTAATCCAAATACTTTAATAAAATTACGTCTTTTCAAATTATGCCACATGCAAATATTTTTAAAGGTATAAATTAGCATGTCATTTGTATAAATATGCCGGAGATCAAAACAATTTCTAAGGTGATTCTCAACCAAAATTGGAAGGTAACTTTAAAGATCTGGCAAGTAGCCATTTAAAACACATAAATATGTGAACATACATGCATATGTATATATATATGTAAATCTGAATGCAATGATATATAAATTCATTTAACTTATATTACTTATTTTGTAATAACAACTTATTAAAGCAAAGAAATATTAGGGGAAGTAACATGATAATAATAAACACCTTTTGTTGTGCGTTAAGGGCTATGATAATGCCTATATAATATGCTACCTGCATTATTTTGGATTTTTATTGCATAGTAATGCTACATTTCACATTATATATTCGATCTCTGCCACTGAAAATGAGTCATGTTATAAAGTTGTACTGCACACTCTATTCTTAAATTTGTTTCCATACTACTCCAAATGTAACCCGAAGTCCCTAGTGCACAACATGATTCAGAGGCTAATTCTCCATCTAGCACTCTCTTCCAATCTCCAGTTATTAAAGAATTGCATAATGGTATTCTAAATGTTTCAGCTTAGAAAATGTGCTCCTATCAGTAATCTTATAAATTATGTCATAAAGGGTAACTGACAACCATAGTGGACTCATAAATACTAAATGAATTAGTAATAAAATCTCCACTAATTCCATCTGAAATTAAAGGCATAGCTTTTAATGAAAATAATTTTTATACTTTTTACTCCTTCTATGCTGAATATGTTATATATTTCAAGTAAAACAAAAGATCCTTCATTTGACTCAGTTTGTAATGTAAGAAATTATCCAATAATTTTTTTTTTTTCTAAGACAGAGTCTTGCTCGGTTACCCAGGCTGGAGTGCAGTGGCATGATCTAGGCTCACTGGAACCTCTACCTCCTGGGTTCAAGCGATTCCCCTGCCTCAACTTCTCGAGTAGCTGGGACAACCGGCGCATGTCACCACGCCCAGCTAATTTTTGTATTTTTAGTAGAGACACAGTTTCACCATGTTGGCCAGGAAGGTCTCGATCTCGTGACCTCGTGATCCGCCCACTTTGGCCTCCCAAAATGCTGGGATTACAGGTGTGAGCCACTGCGCCCTATCCCAAAAATTTTAATGTAAGATGTTATCCAAAAAGTTTTACCTACATTCAAGGCAGCCTCAACTTGAGAGATAATTTTAAGGGTGGTCAGTTTGTTTCGGTTTGCCTGGGATAGCCCCCTGCAGTTTTAGTACTAAAAGTCCTGTGTTCAGTCGGATGCAGTGACTCAGGCCTGCAATCCCAGCACTTTGGGAGGCCGAGGCAAGCAGATCACAAGTTTAGGAGATGGAGACCATCCTGGCTAACACAGTGAAACCCAGTCTCCACTAAAAATAAAAATTAAAAAAAAAAATTAGCTGGGCGTGGTGGCAAGCACCTGCAGTCCCAGCTACTCAGGAGGCTGAGGCACGAGAATCGCTTGAACTCGGGAGGTAGAGGTTGCACTGAGCTGAGATCACGCCACTGCACTCCAGCCTGGGCGACAGAACCAGAATCAGACTCTGCCTCCAAAAAAAAAAAAAAAAGTCCTGTGTTCATGGAACTCCTTCAGTGCCTACAGTTAGTTAATGTAGAGGTAACAGTCAAACATATGGTCCTTTCTGCTGTTTAACCACTTATGTTGTGAATGTTTCACACACAAAAAAAATAAGTAGGCTTTTTGGGTTAAAAAATAGTATGTTTAGGCCGGACGCGGTGGCTCACGCCTGTACCTGATCAACATGGAGAAACCCCATCTCTACTAAAAAATACAAAATTAGCCAGGTGTGGTGGTGGATGCCTGTATTTCCAGCTACTCGGGAGGCTGAGGCAGGAGAATGACTTGAACTGGGGAGGTGGAGGTTGCAGTGAGCCAAGATTATGGGCCATTGCACTCCAGCCTGGGCAACAAGAGTGAAACTCCATGTCAAAAAAAAAAAAAAAGAAAGAAAAAGAAAAAAGAAAGAAAACTGTAATCAAGAATAGAGCAGTGGTTAGGTGAGATTGAAGAGAGGAGGAAGAAGGGAAGGATGGAGAAAGGCTAGTCAATGGGTACAAAGTTACAATTAGAATAAATTTTGGTGTTCTGTTGCACAGTAGGGTGATTATGTTCAACAGTAAAATATTGTATCTTATATAATTTCTCACTACAAAGAAATGATAAATACACAGGTGATGGATATACTAGCTAAACTGGTTGTATCATAATATGGCTATGTATCCAAACATCAGATTATACCCCATAAATGCATACAATTACTATGTGTCCATTTAAAAAATTTTTTTTAAAAACTGTAATCAAGTTACAGTGATTACTATCACTCACAAGATCAGGATACACTGGCTCTAAAGTAGAAAGGAATGCAGGTAATTACTGTTCCCTTCAGTTACATTCATGCATTTGAAGAGTAGTGCCATTATCACATTCTTTCATGAATGCAAAGTATAATATTCCACAATTTGATTAATTTCTCTCTGGCATGATTAGTCAAAAACACAGTCTTGCAAAATGGCTTGTATCTCTAAGACCAATTTCAACATGGTTTGGAGTTAACACTGATTTCTCTCATCAAATCAATGTATGAGTTTTATTATCTCAATGATTTAACTGGAATTATCAGGTAATGATAAGCAAAAGAGGAATGTCTGTTTACAATCAACTAAAATACTGAATAATCACTTAAAAGAAAGGAAAATGATATTTCAAGTCTAAATTCTGCCTATTTCCTAGGCAAGAGAAGGCAAGGCATTAAAAAATATCCTTGCGCCTTTAGAATAATGCTTATTTAAAAACATCCTTAAAACGTTACTTGAGTTTAAAGAAGTTAATCATGAGAACCACAAACAATGGACCTGACTGCAGAACTTACACTGCAATCACAAAAGTGGTGATTGGGCTGGAAAACAAATTATGACACTGTAACATTTTCAACATCTACCTGCTTTCATTTATTTCTTTGCAGATTGAACACAGAATGGACTCAGTAATCCTTCTGGCTCAAGCTCAACATAAAGACATCCTTACTTTTCAAAAAATAATAGAAGCGTTACAATAGTCATCATGCAGTTCATATTCCAAGCAATTTGCTTTCTCATCTTGCCTAGACACCCTGCACTGGTTTCTATTTCCTTTCTGTTTCACTTCTTGCTGTTCCTATTATGGAAGGTAGTGGACATCTAACTTTTTCATGTGGCGTGGACCCCCATTCATAAACACATTTGCCCCATCTACATGAGACTGTTGCAGATTTTGCTCAAGGCAAATGGAAACCCAGGGGGAAACTAGTCAACTTGTCAAAACGTATTTTTTTCCGTAATGTGTAAATAAAGTCTATCTAAATAGGGCTTGGGGTACAGGAAAAATAAATGGACTGTCTCCTGTCATCAAATTGCTTATGCTGCCTGCCCTCTAGTCTACTTATTTCTTCGGCCTTTATAAACCAGGGGATTTGAAGACAAGAAAGTGAGAAGAGAAAGAACAGAGGAGAAGGAGAAAAACAGAACATGAAGGATCATCTATGCTTCTCTAAATCAATGTCTTCCCGGCATATTTAGGAAATGGTATTACTTGTATGGCACACTAGGGTAAACGGACAAGGCTGCTTAAGGTTGCTAAGGCAAACCAACCCGCTAGAGGACACTGGCTACCCCAAGGGCTCAGGAGTTTAACATCTCAACTTAGTGAGATCACTATGATGCGATGATCAAGTACAAATATACACAGATGGTTTAAAGGATCTCGGATATAGTTATTTATGCAAAATTACATAAAGAAACTTGGGAGACGTTAAAAAATGTCATCATCAGCTTAATAAATACGTGAAGTTGCTTTTCTCAAGGTTTTTTGTTTTGTTTTTTAAGATGGTGTCTTGCTCTGTCGCCCAGGCTGGACTGCAGTGGCGCAATCTTAGCTCACTGCAACCTCTACCTCCCGGGTTCAAGTGATCATCCTGCCTAAGCCTCCCGAGTAGCTGGGACTACAGCTGCATGCCAACATGCCCGGCTAATTTTTTTGTATTTTTAGTAGAGATGGGGTTTCACTGTGTTAGCCAGGATGGTCTCAATCTCCTGACCTCCTGATCCACCCACCTCAGCCTCCCAAAGTGCTGGGATTACAGGCGTGAGCCACCGCACTTGGTCTCTCAAGGTTTTAGAATAATACCTATGATATAAAAAATAGTTTAATAGGCCAGTCGCAGTGGCTCACACCTGTAATCCCAGCACTTTGGGAGGCTGAGGTGGGCGGATCACGAGATCAAGAAGTCAAGACAATCCTGGCCAACATGGTGAAACCTCGTCCCTACTAAAAATAGAAAAATTAGCTGCGCGTGGTGGCGCACGCCTGTCTTCCCAGCTACCAGGGAGGCTGAGGCAGAAGAATCGCTTGAATCCGGGAGGTGGAGGTTGCGGTGAGCCAAGATTGTACCACTGCACTCCAGTCTGGTGACACAGCGAGACTCTGTCTCAATAAATAAATAAATAAATAGTTTCATAGAAGCCACATTTTTCCAATCTAATAGGAATCCTTGGTCAGTCACTACAATATGCACTCTACACGTCTCTGCTTTGATCCTCAAGATGAAGATCAACATTGAGAAACAGAGAGAGTTTATGGTGGTGGATGAGGTAAGCATCATCTAAGAGCAAAACTAGAATTTCAACTCAGATTTCTCTTACTCCAAAGCTCATGCTCTATGAAAGCTGTGGTTTAAAAAAAAAAAAATTGGTCAAAAGAACACTTTCAAACCCACTCCCCCCCAAAAAAGAACACTTTCTTTTCACAGTGCTACACAAAAACCCAATTTATAAAACAGATAAAAGTGGAGCTGCTCTGTGTGAGCACATGTGTAAGGGAATGGGGGTAAAGGGGGAAGTTTCCAATCCCATCAGCAACCTCTGATGCATGTTGATCAAAATCCCTTGGGTACCTTGGAGCACACCTTAAAATTCACATCTACTCGTAAACCTCCAGTAAAAAATGCTTAAAACACAAATGCATCTCTGTTACACCATATCATGTATTATATTATTTGCTTTATTTGTGTACTTATCTTGTTTTGTTGTTTTGGTTTTAAGAGCCAGGGTCTCCCTGCCGAGGCTGGGGTGCAGCGGCTACTCACAGGCACCGTGGTCATTACCGTAGCCCAGATCTCCTGGTCTCAAGCCATCATCGTGCCTCAGCCTCCTGAACAGCTTAAACTACAGTTGTGCACCATGGCAACTGACTTGTATCCTTGTTTTTCTCTCTTATTGGGTCTTTGAGCGCAGGGAGAAGAAAGAAAAGAGTCTAACAAAAAAGGAGAATGACAAGCAAAACTAAGCATTCAGTCAATGGCCATATATTAAAAGTATGTTAACGTAATCATGGGAGAATATTGTTTCTCATCTTCCTTCCCGTCTCACCACAAGTATATCTGGAGGAGTGAAGTGTTAAACATGTGGACGACCAATTCTTCTTTTAAGGATTGTTCAACTATAACATTTCTCAGCAACAAAACCAAGCCTGCCTTCCAGCAACCTGGGGCACTACTTCTGTTCACACACAACATGGTATCTTGAAAATAGTAGCCTGAACAAACAGCTTTTATTGTTTCTAAATTTAAACAAACTGAACAATTCATCTAAGTATTTCTCTAAATTCTCTAACACCTTTTCAGTCGAATTCTATTTTTTCCCTCATAAATTCAAACGCAGAAGAAGAAATCAGCCCCTACAGTATGGAAAGATATCTATCAAAGAGACTGCTAGTCAGGCAAAAAGATAAAGTCTCAGCAAAGGGATAGACTCTTATCTTTAACTCATCCTAGACAAATACTGTGACTTCTATTAAAAGTACATTATCAGCATTTTTGACAAGTAGTTATCAGTGTTTGCTAATTTCTAATTTGAATGTAACTCAACACTGTAGATTTTCCACAATATTATTTTTTATTGTGATGAACTGGCCTCATACCAATTTTTTTTTCTAGACAGAGTCTCACTCTGTCTTCCAGACTGGAGTGCAGTGGCTTGATCATAGTACACTGCAGCCTCAACCTTCAGGGCTAAAGTGATCCTCTCTGCCTTAGCCTACTGAGTAGCTGGGACTATAGACCTGTGCCACCACACCTAGTTAATTTTTTTTTTTTCTGTAGAGACGGTTTCACCATGTTGCCCAGGCTGGTGTTGAAATCCTGGGCACAAGTAATCTTCCCGCCTCATCCACCCTAAGTGTTGGGATTACAGGTATGAGCCACCACGCCCAGCCTGGCCTTATATCTTAACACACCTAAAGAAAATGCATTACCAAATGTTTTACTTTCACGTCTATGGATATATACAATATTCCTGACAAGGTCATTCAAAGTAAGTGAGATATAATGTTGTCCAACTTGGGCTTGTGTGTATTCACCTTAATTACTTCCTGAAAGCAGTTTTACAAAACAGTAAAGCTAGGCCGGGTGCAGTGGCTCACGCCTGTAATCCTAGCACTTTGGGAGGCCAAGGCAGGTAGATGACTTGAGGTCAGGAGTTCATGACCAGCCTGGCCAACATGGTGAAACCTCGTCTCTACTAAAAAATACAAAAAAATTAGCCAGGCATGGTGGTGAACACCTGTGATCCTAGCTACTTGGGAGGCTGAGACAGGAGAATCACTTGAATCTGGGAGGCAGAACTTGCCGAGAGCCAAGATTGCGCCATTGCACTCCAGCCTGGGTGACAGAGCGAAACTCTGTCTAAAAAAAAAAAAAAAAAACCAAAAAACAGTAAAGCCTTACTTTGTTTTTACTCCGTGGTTCTATTTTTCACATTTGATCACAGAACATAAAGACAATCTTTCCAAATTGTATGTACCAACATACATTCTAGCTGAAACTTAACTTGATTTAGAGGGAAGTCATTAAACACAATAAAACGAAGAAAATGAGCTTAGACAATAAAAGTTGAAAGCAGCACGATAACAAAATTAAAATCACATTGTTCAAACCACGTTATATAAAAGATATAAAGGTCTTCTATGAAGATGACCGTTAATAATTCTTCTTCTATGAAGATGACCACTACACTCATATAAGAAGATGCCATACAGACCCAATATCAATCAGTATAACAGGAAAGCTTGATTATTTTTGCCAGCAATGTAGATGCATCTACAATGAATTATGCGCATTCTCCAGTGTTCACTTGTGACCGCTGGTATACAGCAACAAAAAAGCTGCCTGAATTTAAACTTCAGTAAACTAAAGCTGACTAGCTCAGAAGTGTCCCACTAATAGCCTTGTCTCTCCATTTTATCAGTTAATGACAACTCTATTCTTACCATTTGCTTAGCTCAAAAGCCTTGGAAATTTTCCTTCACTCCTGTCATATCTCACACATCTAGTGTATAATTTTAGTAAACTTCTATCTATTATACTTTCAAAAAGTTAGAAAGAACCATTAGAAATTATGGATTGTTGCCGGGTGCAGTGGCTCATGCTTGTAATCCCAGAGCTTTGGGAGACTGAGGTGGGCGGATCGCTTGAGGTCAGGAGTTCAAGACCAGCCTGGCCAGCATGGTGAAACCCTGTCTCTACTAAAAATCCAAAAAATTAGCTGGGCATGGTGACAGGCACCTGTAATCACTGCTACTCAGGAAGCTGAGGCAGGAGACACTTGAACTGGGGAGGTGGAGGTTGTAGTGAGCCGAGATCATGCCACTGCACTCCAGCCTGGGCGACAGAGCAAGACTCCATCTCAAAAAAAAAAAAAAAAAGGAAAAAAATTATGGATACTAATGAAAAAAAGTGGTCAAATAAAGGCAATTTCACAGGGTACAAACTGACATTGATATCACCATTACAAAACTGTAACTGAGACAGTGAAAGAGATCTGACCTAACCAACTTCATCTTGCTTTTAACCTCCAGGCTATCCTTGTTCATTCCTGGGCATAGGCTGAACTAACTTTGGGAGAAACTTAGTTTATAATTGAAAACAAAGATGTTGACAGGCATTTCCCAAGCCAAATTCCCTTCTTGCCTGGGGACTAGGCTGCCTTTGTAGGACTAACAAATTAGCAATAAGATTAGAAATGACAGTTTAGGAGGCATGCAGCTGGAGGCTACAAGATTCTGAATGTTCCTAAGCTGTTCCTAAGATCAGTGCTTGAGAAATTTTGCAGACCCTGCACTTGATGGATCAGCTGGCACCACCCAGATTGATAAACTGGCTCATCTGATCTTGTGGCCCCCACCCAGGAACTGACTCAGCACAAGAATCCAGCTTGGACTCCCTATGATTTCATCTCTGATCTAACCAATCAGCACTCCCAGCTCACTGGCTTCCCCCTACCAAGTCGTCCTTAAAAACTCTGTCTAACATTGGCCTTAATGTGAAGTATAAAAAAAAAAAAATTCTGATCCCCAAATGCTCAGGGAGATTGATTTGAGTAATAAAAAAACTCTGGTCTCCTACACAGCCAGCTTGGCGTGAATTACTCTTTCTCTATTGCAATTGTCCTACCTTGATAAATCAGCTCTGTCTAGGCAGTTGACAAGGTGAACTCATTGGGCGGTTACATCATATCTAGGTATTCCACTACTTTTCATCACTTCTACTAACACTAGCCTGGATCGTTGCAATAGCCTCCTGGATTATTGCAATTACTTCCTATCAGGTCTCCCTGCTTCTTATCTGCCTCGCTTATCAGTCTGTTCCTAACACAGTATTCAGGGTGCTTCTGTTTGTACCTAAGTGAGTACATGTCTCTCCTCCGCTCAAAATCTTTCAATGGCTTCTCATCTTTTAATAATAGCCAAGGTCCTTATTACGACCCATAAGTTTCTTTCTTTTTTTTTTTTTTTACTTATTTTTTATTTTTTAAGACAGAGTGCCACTCTGTTACCCGGGCTGAAGTGCAATGGTGCGATCTCAGCTCACTGCAACCTCTACCTCCCAGGTTCAAGCAATTCTCCTGCCTCAGCCTCCCGAGTAGTGTGGATTGCAGGCACCTGCCATCAGGCCCGGCTAATTTTTGTATTTTTTTGGTAAAGATGGGGTTTCACCCTGATGGCCAGGCTGGTCTCAAATTCTTGACCTCAAGTGATCCACCCACCTTGGTCTCCCAAAGTGATAGGATTACAGGCATGAGCCACCATGCTGGCCGATCCATAAGTTTCTATATCATTTGGGTATACAAATCCCTCCACCCTTCACAATTTTTCTTACCTTGTCTTCTATTACTCTCCCTCTCATTCATGAGCTTCAGGCAACTGAACTCACTTTTACTTTTCCTAGAACACACCTGGCATACTTTTTGTCTCAGGGTCTTTGCATTTGGAATGCTTGGAATGCTCTTCCCCACATATCTGCATGACTTAACTTTCTTTAGACCCTTATTCAGAAATCAGCAAGTCAATAAGGCTTTCCCTTCTGTGCTGTCTAAAATGCCAACTTACCACCAAACTCCCTCTTCACTTTTTTACTCTATGGCATTTATCATCTTTGAATATACTTTACAATGTCTTTATTTTGTCTATTTGTCCTTACTATTACATAAGCTCCAGGAAGACAGAAATGTTTATCTGTTTTGTGTACTATGGTATTCCCAGAACTACAACACTATCTAGCAGATTAGGAGGCACTTAATAAATTTTTGCTGAATGAATGAATGAATGAGTCTCAAAAATTAGAGTGATCAGTAGCTTAATTCACTTTTTATTCCATTCTCCAAATCCCATTCATGCCGATTCTTCGGTGGAAATCTTGTCACTTTGCAAATTCAGAGTGAGGAAATTTCCCTCAGGAATTAATCCAGGAGGGGGCCAGGTAAAGAAGTACAGCAAGGATTTCTTGAAATTTCTCTATGGTATTCTTTAGGAATAGAGGAGCAATCTAACCCTGTCTTTTCTTTTCCTTCCCCCATACCCCTAAAGGCCATGATTGATTGTCCAGTAACTTTCTTGTTAAGTCAAGATTAGAACTAGCAGAGAAAAAACAGGTCGGTGACTTCACCATAACTTGGGCCTTAAAACTGTTTCCAGGTTTTCCCACCCAAATTTTCTTTTTTTTTTTTTTTTTTTTTGAGGTGGAGTCTTTCTCTGTCGCCCAGGCTGGAGTGCCGTGGCGCGATCTCGGCTCACTACAACCTCCACCTCCCGGGTTCAAGTGATTTCTCCTGCCTCAGCCTCCCGAGTACCCGGGACTACAGGTGAGTGCCACCATGCCCAGCTAATTTTTATTTTTTTATTTTTAGTAGAGATGGGGTTTCACCATGTTAGCAAGGATGGTCTTGATATCCTGACCTGGTGATCCGCCTGCCTCAGTCTCCCAAAGTGCTGGGATTACAGGCATGAGTCACCACTCCCGGCCTGACTATTTCTTAAGGACTCAAACAGATCCTTCACAAAGAAGAGAGAAAATTTTAGTTGGATTATCTACTATTTTGTATAACTTATGTTTAATGTTGTCATTTAGAACTGACCAGTATCCAAACATAGCACTTTCTTTGTAGATACAGATAAGTTGCTGGGAAACATTCTGGCAATTATAAGGAAATTCAGAGAAATATACTTCTTGAAATGTTATTTATAAAGCATTTTCTCTAAGCAACACTAGCAAAACAAGCCATTTTAAAAGTGTAACTACAGTTCTTTTAGGTTCCTGTATGACAAAGTTACCTTACTGCTAAAATACATGGACCATCAGGAAATATTACATGTGGGCAGGTATTTCATTATTAAGTCTTGAGAATGTATCAATGAAAATTGGGTATAAAAAATGTAAAAGTGAGCAAGCCACTGATAAAAGAAAATGTTGAACAAAACTCTGCTAGCAGAGGCTTTTTTTTTTTTTTTGAAACAGAGTTTCGCTATTGTCGCCCAGGCTGGAGTGCAATGGCACGATCTAGGCTCACTGCAACCTCCGCCTCCCAGGTTCAAGTGCTTCTCCTGCCTCAGCCTCTCAAGTAGCTGGGGTTACAGGCATGTGCCACCATGCCTGGCTAAATTTATATTTTTAGTAGAGACTGGGTTTCACCATGTTGGTCATGGCTAGTCTCGAACTCCTGACCTCAGGTGATCTGCCTGCCTGGGCCTCCCAACGTGCTGGGATTATAGGCGTAAGCCACCATGCCCGGCCTTAGCAGAGGCTTTTTAACACATAAGACTTGTAGGCTGTACAGAAGTAAAGGGAAAAGGGAGTATAGCAAGCAAAGCAAAGTGATGGGATTTGAGGATTAGAGCAGCTCTGCCACTTCAAATGCCAGAGACCTTAATAAGCACAGTGTGAGAAGACTTCTGACCTGGAAGTGAGTCAAGGTCAATCTGTAAGACAAGAGTAGGTTAAGCAGTAATGAAATACTGTTTCATTTAATTAGGAAGTTAGGTGGTTACGCCTAGATTCTTCAATTTCTTTCCAACGTTGCCACAAACAGTATTTTTTAGTCATTGCAAATAAGTCTGTGTAACTACTCAGTGTTTAGACCGTAGTGACGTTGTTTGGAAATGATTCCTTTCAATATCAAAAACCTATTGAAAATAGATGATAATGTAATCTCTAAGACTGCAAACATATGGAGAATCCATAGGATCTGCCTTTCAAGCCACCTGAAGCACAAATACTATCCAAGTGCCAGGTCTCCAAATGGCAAACATACTAAGTAGAAACAACTAACCTCTAAAGAAGGTTGAGTCATGCCAATCTAATCTATAGGAATGATTTCTTATATCTAAGTACGTGCTAATGAAATTTGTATGACTAATGTTTTTACTATTTTCTATTGAGACTGAGTCTGAACCTATAAAACCTTAGTAAATATCATGAAAAAATAAAACGAATTTTTACATAGCTTCAAAATCTCCTCTGGCAAAATCTTTTGCTTATAAATCACATTTAACTATAGTCTTCCTCCAATCAACTGATCATTCAATCTCTTAACAGAAATGAAAGGGTTTCCATTCAAATGAAGGGCAGGACTGTTTCAGACAAAGGGCACAACTCGTTTGCCAAACAAAACGCAAGGGTTAAACCTGAAAGGCAGGTGCATGCTCCAAGCTTTTGCATAAATGCTCATTTCATTTTTCCCCATACATAATCAGCTATGACGATTTCTACTTTACAGGAATAAACTCTTAGTTTCATATGGCAAGGGTTTTGTAACTGGCAAGATCATCTTGGTGATTCAACAGTGGCTTTTTATTCAAGTCAGCGCCTTTCAGTGGGGTTCTACTCAAAAACCTTATTTATACATATAATAAGAGCTTCTTCTTTAGGCACTCAAGACTCAGAGGGGTCTGGTCTCAATAGACATTTCTGTCTTATCTTAAGCTGCCCCATTCACAATTCATTATCTACCCAATAATCCAATTAAATGTAACAATTCACTGCTCCTTACCTTTCAGAGTTTCCCACTCCTCAGCCTTTGTTAACTGTCTCTTTAGTGTGGAAAGTCTTTTTTTCTTATCTCTATTCCTACTTCAGATTCAAAGCTTAAAGCTAGTTCCTTTAAGGTAAGAGTACCAAGTTCCAAAGCAAATGTTTATCTGTCACAAGTGCTTCCATAAGGCTAAGTTGGATAAGTAGGAACAAATACTCATGAGGAAATGAATTTGTGACTGTGGTCCTCCAAAAACAGGGCCGTATCATAACCACCCAGATAAAAAGAAATTAGAGAGTGTATTTGAATGTGGAGAAGGATGAAAATGATACACTGATTGCAAGGAAATGGAAAAAGAGATATCGTTCTATGATGCCTGGCATTGATTCTATTTTCTCCAATACTGGTAATGCTGAATTTGGTTCAGAGATAAGGAAGGCTCAGAATTTGTAAACATCCCATTAAACGAGAATGTATACAGATTGCAGAAATTCTCCCTGAATGGTAATGATAGGTCTGTATGAAAAAGAGCAGTGATACAGCAAGATTTGAACATTCCAGATCTGCTGACAGCTTACAGTAAGGGGCCAGGAAGGTTATCCCTACCTACCACAAACCCTCCCCACAACTTCACCATCACCAATGGCCCTGCCCCTTGAAGCTACTATGGGGGCCAAAGAGAGCTATACTGAATTCTGCTGAATGTGCCTCTCCCCTCACCATCTACAACATTGTATATATCCTTGGCTAACTCAAACAGCATCCTTTTCTAACCTGAGAAGGACAGATGAAGGGAGGGAAAGAAGGAGAGAGGAAATGATGGGTTTGAATTTGCTGCCAATCTGGATCTGATCAGAAATGCCTTTAATTAAACCAGGTGTGTACTGAATGTTTTTGTTTTTTATGTACTTTTTATTCAATCATGTTCAGTTTATTTAAGAGGCAAATGTTTTTCTGGGGTCAGACATAAAATTTAATATGCCATTAGGTATGAGGTTGTTAAAAGCATCTCCAGGTGAGAAAAATACTATTCAGCACAACCAGCTGAACTGCCCTAGTGACAGCTCCCTGCCTTCTTGCCTCACATTCTCTTTTTTTGAGACCGGGTCTCGCTCTGTTACCCAGACTGGAGTGCAACGGCACAATCTGAGCTCACTGCAACCTGTGCCTCCAGGGTTTAAGCAATTCTGCTGCTTAAACTCTCTAGTAGCTGGGATTACAGGCACCT
>CAUYLG010026757.1:0-49005 GCA_963573385.1 Cacajao melanocephalus
GCGACCCGTGTGGCTCCTCCACCGGGAATCTCCCAGTCTGTGGGCAACAAAAATTCGTCTGAAAGTGCGGCGTCCACTCGCTCTCTGCGCTTTCACTGGGAGCTACAATCCTGAGCTGTTGTTAATCGGCCATCTTGGATCTCTCTCCTCTCGGTAGAATGTTTTTATTTAAATCTGGTCAAGAAGAATTTATGAGGTCTTGAAAATAAAGGACAGACTAGAGTCTGAAGAAAATATGACATTTCCTAGAGAAATCAAAGTATCAGAGAATGTGTAAGAAATGAAAAATAAATGTTAAAAACATTCTTATTTAGATAGAAGATACTTTAGGTGTCTTAAGTATTTACCAAATCTTAACAGCAATGATGCAGTAACAATGTTTGAATCAAAAGGGGCATTCTAATTTTTCTATGTGCTCTCTCTCTCCCTTCAAATATGGTCATTGTTAAACTCTACATTGAGAATAACTTTTACTGCTTTAACTTAGAGATAATCAGAGGTACAACTTTCAGACACTGAGGATCTCAAAAGCAAAAGGATAAATATAGTATTGTTTAGAGAAAAATGGAATTGATGAAAAGAAAGGAAAGTTGCTTTCTGGAAACTCCCTCAAGGATGGCGGACCCATCCACATCTGCAGCTTCAGAATATCCACTATTGGCTGTAATTTCTTAGCATTATTGACTGCTTCTTCCTTTCTCTTCATGATTAGTTGTGGTCACAGGAAGGAGCACACGTGTCAGCTTAGATTTTGCTACATGTTTTGTGTCTACTGTCATTGGTGATTTTATGTGGGATGGACTTTTTAAATCCTACAGAAATATTCCTTTGTGTGGGATTTCTACAATGTGTGCATGTAATTTCTAGATTACAAATTTAAATAAACTTGTATGATATATTTTTGCCATAGTTTTAGAGAAGCTTGTCTCTTTGTTTCAAATGGTTTCCCAGATCAAGTTTAGTTGTGAGCCAAGCCCTTCCCCTGGTGATTATTTTCCTTCTTTTTGTATTTAAAGAATTTTCAGTACCCTGGTGTCTCATTGCAGTGACTCTCGGGATCCTCTGTTAACTTCTTCTGATGATAGTCACAATGTTGGTGACAAAGAGTGAGAATAAAATGTACCTTCCTGTCTGAGTAGCATCAGTAATCACTGATTGTGCAGATATTAACCATGCTCCATCCATTGTTCCTCATCTGTAATCAGAAAATGTTCCAGGTGGCTCTGGGTTTTGTTGGTAATTTTTTTCTGGACATATCACAGTGTTGTTTTTAATTTACTTAATCTTGACTCTGAAGCTGTGATGAGCTGTTTTACTGTGTATAATACATGGTAATAGTCCTTCTAATAGAGGATTTAGTAATACATGTATTCTGCCATTTGGGCTTGATTGTTATGAATCTGAGATAAACATTCTTTGAGAGACAACAATTCAAAAGAAATTATGGTTTTCTCTTGACATTCCTCAAAGTATATAATGAGGAAATGGTTTAGTAGCCTCTACACATGCTATTACATAATATTAAATTCCAGCTTTATCTTTTGTTTGAATTCTTTCATATCTTTAGAAAAATCACTGATATTTATATTCAGATAAAATTACATCTCTGGATCTTACCCTCTTTTCTGCTGCAGAAATTCCATCTGCCCCAATAATAATTGTGCTATCTCTTTATGTTTCTTAGTTCAGATTTTCATTTGCCGAAGATGTGGAGTTAGATGTTGGCAAACTGATTTTTACCTTGGTGCTTGTTCGTAAATGATGTGTTATTAAAAATGAACTAAACTGAAAACTAAGATGTTACCTTCATAATTTTATTCAGATATCTTCTTTTATCCTACATGTAAGCTGCTAATGGTGAGAAATTTATGTTTCTATTTTTATGGTCAGTTTGTTGAAGTGTTACTTTCTAAATGTCAAATTATTAATTAAAGTAAATTAAATTGTAAACAATATTGTATAGGCTATTTAAAAATAAATAGAAGAGAGAATGAGGCCAACAAACATATGAAAAAATGCTCATCATCATTGGTATATTATTAATCACTGGTATATGTTAATTTTGAATGTCTTCACCACAAAGAAATGATCAATGTTTGAGGAAGTGGATAAGCTAATTACCCTGATTTGATCGTTACACAATGTATACATGCATTGAAACATCACAACTGTACCCCATAAATGTGTACAATTATTATGTGTCAATAAAAATAAAATAAAACTAAAAAACTTTATACAATAGTGTGAAATGCTATTTCACAGGAATTCTGGACTGTTGCCAAAGCTGTTTCTGGTAGTATAATCAGACAAGCCAATGAAGAGTTCAAGGGTATTTACTGGTCAATGTCAGTGGATCTTACTACTGGTTTCTAGTTTCTTAAAATTAGAATCTCCGGAAGTGAGACTCATCAGGCTGTGGTTTTCCAGGTGAATCTGATGTTTAATTCACCTGGAAACCACAGCCTGATGAATCTCACTTCCGGAGATTCTGGTTCAGTAGTGTAGCGGGTTGAATTATGTCCCCCAAAATGTAGGCTCTAGTCCTCATCCCCAGGAATGTGAACATGACCTTATTTGTGACCTTCTTTGGAAAAAGGCGTCTTTGCATATGTAATTAAGGTAAAGATCTTGAAATAGTACTAGATTATGGTGGGTTATAAAGTGGACTTAAATCTAATGATGGATGTTCTTTCAAGAGACATGAAAAGACACAGAGACATAGAAGGGAATGCTATGTAAGGACAGAGGCAGAGATTGTAGTTACACATCTATAAACCAAGGAAGTCCAAGAGCATGGCACTGGCATTGGAAGGGTCATCCCGCAATGAAGACGTTACGTGGAGAGACAGCAACAGAGAGAGCTTGCTTTTCCAACAGAGTCACTCCTGGGATAACTATCTCACTCTCATAAAGGAATTAATCCATTCTTAAGCGTGGAGTCCTCATAACTTAATCAACTCTTCAAGGTCTTACTTCCCAGTACTGACACAGTGGCTATTAAATTCCAACATGAGTTTTGGAAGGAACATTCAAACCAAAGCACTTCTAATGGTAACATCTTGTAAAATTATAATGTAATATCACGACTTAGTTATTGACATTGATACAAATACAGAGCGATTCTACCACAAGGCTCCCTATTATTGCCCTTTTATAGCCACTCCTGCTTCTTTTCCTCCATTCCTTGTTCCCAACTCCTCTGATTCTATAATTTTATCATTTCAAGACTGTTAAGTAAATGAAATCATGCAGTCTGTGACCTCAACGTAATTTCCTGAAAATTTATACAAGTCTTTGTAGATATCAACAGTTAGTTCTTTTTATTGCGGAGTAGGTAGGTATGGATGCATCACAGTTTGATTAACCATTTACCTACTGAGGAATATTTTGATTGTTTCCAGGGTTTTCTGTTTCTTTTTCTTTATTGCAAATAAAGCTGCTATGAACAGTGATAGAGATTTTTGTGTGAACATAACATGTTTCTCTGAGATAAATGCCCAAGAATCCAATTATTGAGTCCTATGGTAGTCATGTTCAGATTTATAAAACACTGCCAAACTGTTTTCCAAAGACGCTGTAACATTTTATATACCCATGAGTGATTCATTTTCTTTGCATACTGGCCATCATTTGATGTTGTCATTATTTTTAAATTTTATCCCTCTGATATGTATATAGCGATGTCGCTAGAATTTTTAAAATAGTAGACTATATTTTTGAGCCAGTTTAGTTTTACAGAAAAATTGAGTGGAAAGTACAGAGAGTTTCCATATACTCCTTCACCCTCCTCCCAGTTTCTCCTATTAATATCTAGCATTGGTGTGGTATACTTATTATAACTGATGATCTAATATTAATTTTTTCATGGTTTATATTAGTAAAGTTCATGGTTTATATTAGTTTCATTCTTTGAATTTTACATTCAATGGGTTTTGACAAATGTGTGACATATATTTACTATTAAAGTGTTATAAAGAATAGGTTTATTGACCTAAAAATCTCCCATGCTTCATCTATTCCTCTACTCCCTCCTCTCTCTGAGGCCCTGGTAAACACTGATTTTTTTTTTTTTTTTTTTTTTTTACCATCTCCATAGTTGTGCCTTTTCCAGAATGTCATATAGTTGGAATCATACCTTATATAGAATTTTCAGATTGGCTTCTTTTACTTTGTAGTATGCATTTACGTTTTCTCCATGGCCCTATAACTTGATACTTATTTGTTTTTAACTGAATAATATTTCATTGTTAGGAAGTACCACGACAGTTGATCACACTTGGAGAAGGACTCTTGGTTGCTTCCAAGCTTTTGGCAATTATAAAGCTTCTATAAACATTCACGTGAGGGTTTTTGTAGATTTAAGCTTTTGGCTGATTTAAATAAATACCGAAAAGTATAATTGCTGGTTCATATTTTATGTTTAGTTTATTTAGGAACTGTCAAACTCTCTTTCAGAGGTTGTACTATTTTGCATTCCCACAGTCACAAATGGGAATAGAGCTGTTGCTCTACATCCTTGTCAGCATTTGGGTTGTCAGTGTTTTAAGTTTTTACCATACTAGTGCGTGTGTAGTGGTATCTCATTCTTTTAATTTGCAATATCCTCATGGTATATGATGTTTAATGTCTTTTCATATGCTTATTTGCTATCTGTGAGGTGTCTCTCTATACCTGTTTATACTAGCTTTATATGAGAAAAAAAATCCAGAAACAACCAAAATGTTCCTCAATAGGTAATCTTTTTCCCATTAAAAAGCTGTGCTAAGTATTGGAATTAAAAATGAGTATGACATAGTCACTGCCTAAAACCTAGACTAACTGGCGAAGGGATCATTAACTAAAAGATACATATCCATGATAGCAAGTAAATTATTGATAAGGAATGACTGTCTTAATTATGGAGCAGTTCAGAATATACATAATATACACTAATACAGGATGGCCATAAAGTTGGGAAATATAGATAACATTTAGTTTTACAGATTAACCCACTTGATTGCTTCTTCTAGAAGATGCTAAAGAAGTAGATTAATATTGTCAAAATCAGGGACAAAAATCACGGGAGGCAAGGCATCACCGAAGCATGTGCAAGCATTGATGGAGATGTTGCATTAACGTCCCATGTTGATCCCCATTATGCACGACATATTGCTAATGAGGAACAACACGTTGAACATATGTAATATCACCATAACTCAGAGTGATAGGCATAAATCAACATTATAAAACTTTGCTATGTTCCCAGACTTGGTGGTCACGTTGCATATATAATATGTATTATATAATAGAATTTAAATATTTTGAATGTTTTCTTTTTTTGAAAGAAAGTTGTGCCATTTTCTTCCAAATAATTTTGCAAAGCAAAACATAAGAGCATTGACATTTATAGAAATTACAATTTTCAGGGTTCAGAATCTTTTCTCTAGCTGAGATAATTTTTCTATTCCTCATTCTCCCATAGTTTGAATTGGTAATTTTTTATAGCAGAGTTTTTTGTTATTTTCTTCTTTGACTTTATCTGTCACATTGTGGGAGGTGCTGTCAGAACATTCTTGCCTCCTTTTGCTTTTGGCTTGGATTTCCTGTCATCACAGAAACATCAAGGAAAGACAAGATCTCTATATGGAAACCACACATAAAGTGATTACAGAGATTCTTAGCTAACTCTTTCACAGTTTTGACCAGATTATTTCTCATTTTGCTCCCTTTCTCTTTCCTCTTTTCTCTTTTTTCTTCTCTCCTTTGTTTTTTCTATCCTTCCTTGTCTAGTTATCTGTGGTATAATTTTTTTCTCTCCATTTATCAGTTAAGAATATTCAATTCATAGGTACCTGTTTTTAGCTTTATTCCCTAGGTGAAGAGTGGAAAAACAAATATCTATGAGAATTCTGACCAGAATAGAAACTGTCAGAATGCCACTGAAATGTCAGGATCTCCTATTGTGCTGCTGACAATATTTGCAGTTGTTCTGGGCATGGGGTATTTTCTTCCTGTTGGGCATTTATCAGAGAAAGTGAGCGACTCTCAACTCTATTTCTGACCAAATTGTGGAGCTTTCAGGTAAAGGACAAAAGTGTCATCAGCTTTTGTTTTTAGGTATTTTGTTAATACCTTTAATTCTATTTCATGGCGATTGATATTTGAAATTCAGAGAGAGTAAATTGAGAACACTAAAACATTAGGAAAGGGGAGTGAATTCCCTGGATTAGAATATTGCCAAGTTGAAGCAAGTTAAATTAAAAGGAGATCACTGATGGCTCACACCTGTAATGCCAGCACTTTGAGAGGCCAAGGTGGGTGGATCACCTGAAGTCAGGAGTTCGAGACCAGCTGGCTAACATGGTGAAACCCTGTCTCTACTAAAAATACAAAAATTAGCCAGGCATAGGGGCATAAGCCTGTAATCCTAGCTACTCAGGAAGCTAAGACAGGAGAATTGTTTTAACCTGGGAGGTAGAGGTTGCAATGAGCCAAGATTGTGCCACTGCACTCCAGCTTGGGTGACAGAGTAGGTTTTTTTGAAAAACCTGCCTTTTCAAAAAAGGCAGGTCATTGAATGAAAGAATTTATGTTCTGGTAATGCAATACTTCTGGGTCTTCTAAGACATCTTTCTATTGGAACTGAATAAAGTGAATTATACTGACTAAGAAAATAGAGAAGATGTAAGTTTATCTTTCCCTTTCTTTAGAAATAATAGTACTTTTTTTGAACATTTTGTATCACCTTTATTCTTAGCTTATAAACCATAATAATCTAGACAGAGATTTTTTTATTATCTGGATATATACAGACAAACTATTATATGAGTTTTTTCTTTATAAGTTGAAAACTTTTAAAAAATAAACTTCGTATTTTTGTTTAGAAACAAAGCCATTCAGGTAAATAAATTGGTCTTTTTAGATGCCTTGATACAGAATTAATTGCTCCTTTTTCTCAGTCTCCCATGTTTATAATTATTTCCCTTAACAGAACATTTATTTGTTCCTTTATTCATTTGTCCAACAGTTGTTTATTCAACTCTTTCTATGTGCAAGGTATTATACTTGGTACTGAAATTATAAAGGTAAATAAATCACAGATCTTTCCCTCAGAACAGCAATATGAACCAATAATTGAAATGCAATGTCAAGACATATGTCATTCGGCCATAATTAAGGTGTTCAAAGAACTCACAGTATGTTATTAAGGAAGTCTTTTCAAAGAACTGCATTCAGTTGACTTTAGAGGAAGAGTATGCAATTTGCCAGTTGGATAAAAGGGAAAATAATATTTTATTCCGATTGATCATAGTCCAAACGCATAACTTACCATGGACTATTAGCTCTTCTGGAAGATAGGATATTGGGCCCTCTGGGAGG
Source organism: Cacajao melanocephalus (assembly GCA_963573385.1). NCBI lineage: Eukaryota > Metazoa > Chordata > Mammalia > Primates > Pitheciidae > Cacajao > Cacajao melanocephalus. Next base: position 7,360 of record CAUYLG010026757.1, read on the forward strand.
AGTTATGGATGGGGAAAACCAGCACAGTGTTTAGCTGCAGTAGGAAAAAAAAAAAAGATTTAAATAATAGATATAAGAATGAATACTGTATAGGAATTTTAAAATATCCAAAATATCCAAATATTTCTGCTCAGGGCCAAACTATTCTTCTTTTCTTCTTTGATGCAGGTTCCAGAAACTCACCCCTCTTTCCTTTTCCATTTAAAGTCGTTACTGCCTATGGTACTTTTTGATATTACATTAACCCTGACACATACCTCAGGTGAACTTTTTCTAAGTCTATTGTTTTCATTTCCTCAAAGGCAACTGCTCAAGTTCCTTTTCTTAAAAGTATTTTTATATTTTTAATTTTTTTTTACTGATAATTGCTGCAGGTAAACTGGCAGAGGATCAAAGTATCACCAAAAATATAGTATATTGTTTTTCTTTATCCACTATGTACTATGGAAGATAGTATATATATTATCCCCTTTCTGGGAAGTGAAAGAGCCCTCTTGGATCTCTGACTTTCATATTTATTTTGAAGTATGAATAATAGGCCCTCAAAAAATGTGTTGTTGTCTGGTTAAATCTTGTGTAACCATTAGCCCCAAGCAGCAGACGCTGTTGTCCAATCCATGAATCATTCCATATCTCCTGCCATTCTCACAGGTTACTCACTTTCTCAGCACTGCTGCAGCTAGAGTGTTCATATGACCCATCTCTGGCCATCAAACTAAGGGCAAAACTGACTACAGGACTTCCAGAGTGGCTTGCTTTGCCTCCATTCTCTTCTTGCCCTGAAGACTGATCTGGGGGTGTGGCAGCTATGTGTAGCCACAAGGTTGTCCACATGCCCAAGGGCAGAAGATTAGAAGGATTTAGAAAGCCAGTGGCATTGATGATGCTGTTGAGCTGCTAACTGTCCCTCAGTCTCTTGCCCTCTAGACTTTTTATTACACACGTCCAAATATATGAGATCCACCTACCCGTGACTGTTAGAGGTTTCAATGGGCTCCTTATCACACAAAAAAGAGTGCTCACACTGAATTAAAAGTACATGCATATGCAGATTATCTGACAAATAGAAATGGACTTGTAGGAAAAACAGAATGAATAAATCAGAATAATTCTAGATTTATTACTGCTGTAGCTATAAATTGTGTTCTTACAATCTGGCATTACAGTATACAAACAGTGCCATACTACAAAACAAGGTGATTTAAGATGAAAACCAAACCAAACCAAACGCAATAGGAAACCTTAAGATTTGTGGTTTAAAAATTGACAGGGTCTTAAATCTCTCAGGAAGCCAAAGCTGCAACTTCTCATCTTGACCGTTGCCTGACAGCTCTGCTTTTGGGTATTCTGACCTGTCATTTTAATTTTCTTCTGATCACAGTAGGAGGAGAACCTCTTTGAAATGATACTATCTTACAGTTTTGTCTCTTTCAAATCAAACTCTTTTTCCACCCATCACTGATGCAACAGCATCCTCACCCTATGGAAGACCATAAATGCTGTGAAACTCCCATATACACTTTACTCAGGAAGGCCTGTAAAGAAATGCTTGTAAATAAAGAAAACCTACTCAAATATAATTTTTATTAGCAACTACTTCCATTATGTTGTATGAGATGTATGAATTATAATGATTATCAAACTCTGTAAACTATCTGGAGATATCTATTTCAAACCAAATATCTGATGGCCCATGACATAGCCCTCGGGAGATCCTGAGAACATGTGTCCAAGGTAGCTGGGCTACAATCTGGTTTGATACATTTCAGGGAGACATACGACATCAATAACTATATGTAAGATGTACATTAGTTTGGTCCAGAAAGGTGGGACAACTGGAAGCAGGGGCTTTCGGGTCATAGGCAGATTCAGAGATTTTCTGATTGGCAATTGGTTGAAAGAGTTATTATCTAAAGACCTGGAATCAAAAAAAGAAATGTTTGGGTTACAATAAGGGGTTGTGGAGGCCAACATTTTATTATGCACATGAAGCCTCCAGGTAGTAGGCCTCAGAGAGAATAGGCTGTAAATGTTTCTTATGGGACTGAAAGTGTCTGTTCTATCAGAAATTGCAAAAGGGAGGAGGCATGTCTGACTCCTCCTTCCCACCATGGCCTCAGTTAGTTTTTCAGGTTAACTTTGAAATGCTCTTGTCTGAGAGGAGAGGTCCATTCAGATGGTTCGGGGGCTTGGAATTTTATTTCTGGTTTACATCTTGAATGATTATGGAGAAAGTTCTTCCTTCTCCATATTTTATCTTGTAATGTCTCTCTACTCTCCAGAAATGATGGAGGAGCATGTTTATAGAGGTGAAATCTCATGACAAAAGAAAAAATACAATCCAGAATTACTGGCAGTAAATATAATTATGGTAAGCACCTATCCTCATACAATCTTAAATTTTGAGTAGGATCTTATATCCAACAATTCAAAGAGTTTGTGAATTTCTTTTTACAACTTTCCTGCCAAGTGCTTGTCTTTCTGGTTGAATACCTCCAAGGAAATGTAACTCATTTCTTCCCAAGGTAGCAGTCATAGACTTTAACTGCTCCTAGACTATTTTTCTTTATTCTAAATCAAAATATTCTTTCTGGATTTGATATACACAAATTTATAGGCCTTTTATTTATAAACTTGTATATAAATAATAAAAGGCTTACTTATAAGACTTTTAATAGCAAAGACGTAATCTCTTTTAAGTAACATCCCTAATGACTTCTGAGGCTGAGCCCAACAGCTCAGAGTAATACTTCATCATCTCTTCCTGGATCTATAAATTAATTACAGTGCAGAATATGCAGGAGAGATTGTTTTGTTTCATTTCTAACCCAGTCAATGTATGTTTGCAATGTAAGACTCTTTTTTCATTTAAGGAAATAATATGAATGTCAGGCAGTTGTGTATAATGCATTATATAGGGATGTTTAGGCCCTTATCACTGTTCTTCTAATTCTCTTTTAGTTCTTTTTAAGCTATCCTTCTCAGTAATCCAAGTGAATACTTAATGCTGGACCTTATTTCCTCCATGCCAGTGGAAGAACTGAAGGAAACTATCTCGTCTTTTGTGACTTTGGAAAGTTTCAGGACACGCCTGGCATATAAAAGTCTGATTTGTAATTATCTTTGCTCTTGTAGTTGTAAAAAAAATCAAAGAAAATAAAAACACATGCTGTAATTTGCAGTGAGTGATCTTAGGAAGGTGGGCTTAGGACAAATGTGAGTCATATCAATCCACTCTAATGATTTATTAAATGTTAAAATTCTGCACATTAGCCTTTTAACCTCAATGTAGAAAGTCATTATTTGCATGTGTAAACGTGTGTGTGCATGCACAGAGACACATCCATTAAACAACTTAAGGAAGAGACTGTAGCATGTGCATGGCATATTTTGATGAAAAGATTTTCTTACATTCATCTTTTCCGGTGTCTTTTATTGGGCACGCTTCCACATTATGCTGTTGCCATCCTCAATAATTTTGTGACTCTGTAATTTTGTTTTGATCTAGATAATTAATATTTGTTTTGTGTCAAACACTGTTGCAATAATACTTTTAATTTGTATGTTAATTTCTTTCATCTGATTTATCATGCGAGTAAGCTCTTGCCGAAATATAATCATGAATTGTTTACTTGCAGGTCACCTGTGTTCCAGGTGCTCTGCTAGCTGCCAGTGATACTCAGAAGATTCTGTGTTTTCTTGCGGTTGTTTACAAAAATGCTTTCTTCCACTAGACTAACAAGTCCTCAAGAACGGCACTTATTCCCAAATACCTATTTTGGTGCATTTGAGATCTAAAGGAAAGCCAGTCTGGGAGGAGACTCTAGGATTAGGGAGAGTCACAGAAGATGAAGATGAAGTAGAGGCCAGAGAATGAGATAATTTCTGATGCTTATTTTACATTTGAAGGGAAGTCATTTTTCAATGGAAGAGAGAAAGAGTAAAAATTGCATTTTAAGAGAATAGGCCGGCTGCAGTGTGGAGGATGTATTAGCTGAAGATGAGTGGATACAATCTGAAATTTCCTTGTTGTGGAAAGTCTTTGCAGTCTGTGAGTCTCATAGGAAAAGTAAAGAATGTTTAAATAAATTTTAAACAAACACAAATAAATGATTTGTGAATGTTTTCACATGACTGTAAAATGATTCCATCACCTGTGACTCTTACTTCAAATTAAAAAAAAAAAGGCCAAACAGCAGTGACACTACTTTTGCCCACTCCTACCTTATAAACCCTAGTGACAGTACTGCTGGACACTACTGTTTCAGCAAATAAGGAAACATGTAAGACAAAGAAAATAGGAGTCGGCATTAAGGGGCTTATTTTGGTCAAGTTGTGACAAGTTGGACATTAATAATAATAAACTAATTAATTGAAATACACTAGCGTTTTATAAGGCTATGTGTTCCTAATGATACTTAAAAGACAAAAGTTCTTTAGATTACAATGATGGGTAGTTGTAATCTAAGAAGAGAAATATAATAGATTATATTTTAAAAACGTATTTCAATAAACTAAACAAATTTTAGTGAGTTCTATGTTAATATATATAAATCATTATATTTCCTCTTTTTAAAATGTATATGTGTCTATACAGCAGTATTTTTAAAAACTGTATACATAAAGGAGAAAAAATATTGGGAACTGTGAGTCAAATAGTCTAGAAAAAGCAAAACTAGAAACAGGATGATCATATGCAATAAGAAAGGAAAGAGAAAGGGGAGTTGAATACTGTGTTTTAAAACAATGACTTAGCAACATGTCTTAAAAAGGGAGCTTACTGCAAAAGTTTGATTTCTCGTCTCCTAGGATACAGAATTTCTAAGTGGCCCTTAAATTTAAATAATACAATAAATCATACATAATTTGTAATAATGCTAACATGCAATATCAGTATATAATAGAGATAGTATAATACATGATGAAATGTTGGGTAAGCGAGACTTAAAACATGTATTATTTATGATGGATATTAGGTTTTAAAAATTCAAAACCTATGTAAAAGATGAGACTTGAAAGTGTCTTATTTTTATAACAAAAGTAGTTTACCCCTGAAATAGGAGCTGACTTCATGGCCTGCAGTTTGAGTTAATTATTGTGGGAAAAACAAGCATATCCCAAACTGACTAAAAATCAGTTCCTTGACCAGCCATTTGCTGAAATATATTGCTTATTGGTCTAGGGAAATTACTGCAAGTCCAGAAAGGCACAAAAGGATGTATTAATGCAACTAATGGAATCTATCAAGTAGAATTATAGCCTTAGAGAAGAATAAAAATTAGAGGAATAACAAAAAAATGAAGTTTAAAAACTAATGTTCTATTTTAGGATATGTTTAAGAGTAGCAATAGGTTTTGTAATAATTTTCTTTGGGTATATTTGCTACTTAAGGTGTTTGAGGTGCTCAAAAGACTTAGCTTAACTAAATCTTTAATTGTAGTTTAAATTTTGTACAGGACTTAATTTGAGTAATTATGTTGAAATCACTATTCAAATGCTTGAATAGCATTCTTTTTTCTTTTTTGAGACAGGGTCTTTCTCTCTGTTGCCCAGGCTGGAGTGCAATGGGCAATCTTGGCTCACTGCAGCCTCTGCCTCCCGGGCTCAAGAGATTCTCTGCCCTCATCCTCCTGAGTAGCTGGGATTACAGGCATGTGCCATCATGCCTGGCTAATTTTTGTGTTTTTAGTAGAGACTGGGTTTCACCATGTTGGCCAGGATAGTCTTGAACTCCTGTCCTCAAGTGATCCACCTGCCTCAGCTTCCCAAAGTGCTGGGATTACAGGTGTGAGCCACCGCGCCCAGCCTCAAAATTCTTTTCATTAATGAATTAATTGGCTATTTGTGTGTAACAAATTACTAAATCATCCCACAACTTATCTCATACTTTTTTGGGTCAGGAATCCAGGCATGGGTGACTCTTAGGGTTTCTCACAAGGCTGCCTTTGGGGTGTGGGTGTGGGCTACAGTCATCTGAAGTCTCAGTTGGGGCAGACTCATATCCAATCTCATGCACACGTTGTTGGCTGGTCTGAGGTCCTCACTCACTGCTAATGGGAGAAATGTCAACTCCTTGCCTCATAGACCTCTCCATAGAGCTACTCACATCATGACAGTTTGTTAGCTTGTTTTCTGTTGTGGGTGTGTATGTGGGAGAGGGAAGAGCGAGAGAAAGAGGGAAAGAAAGAGAAAGAGAGATGTCAGCTTGAGCATAGTCTCTGGGAAGAAGATTACACAATTACACGAATACAAGGACATGGAATGATGATTGGAGTTATTTTAGAGCCTGTCAACCACAATTAGATGTTATACATTTGGTAAAATAAAAAAATGATTCAAATGACAAATATTAAATATTAGTCACCATTTGCAAAAGCCTTTGGTAAAATTTATAATGGTAAATTTGCATTTATGTATCCCCATTAACCTATAAATTCCTAGAAATCCTTCATGGAGACTTCATCTTTTTCATCAGCAAGAAATAGAATATCTACCATGTGGTAGGTACTCCAAAAATTCAGGTTGAAGAGATGAATTAATGAGCATAGTTTGAATTTGTAATCTTCATTGCATATGGCTCCTGATAGTTTTTAGAAATCCAAGTAGCAAGAATGCTTTCTGAAAACGTATACGACTTGTGCTATTTGCCATTACCTTATAAATTTAATTTTGCTCATTACTGTTTTCGTTTTTTCACTTCTAATTTTGTAATTTTGTACTATGGCCACTAGATGGCATCACCACATAAACCAAGCTCTAAAATCAAGGCTTATTTGAAAATAAGTCTTGCTGGTAAGAATAAAGTAATAACTATATTCTCATAAACTGCTGTACAACTGTTAGTAGATAAATACTGGACATAAATTTAGCAAGATATACTGGCAGCCTTAAAAATGGTAGTACTTTTTAAGCCAATGAATCTACTAGAAATCTACAGAAAATAACATAGATGGACAAAACAATACACACTCAATATTTTACCTTAGCATTATTTGAATTGTCAAATACCAGGTAAAATCTTGTGTCCCACAGTAATGAAAGGGTTAGTATATATGATACAATCATACCATTAAAAAACATACACACTTTCAAATGACTTTTATGAAGTATTCAATGACATGAGAAATGCTTCTGACATAATGCTAATTTAAGAATTGCACTGTAAAATAATGTGATTCCCAGTATGTTGCATAGAAATTACAGAAAGGAAACATGTTAATGTAATTCTATAAGGAAGTGTTTTTTTCTCTTCATATTTCTCCTTATTCCGCCAATTTTCAACAATGACTCACTGGAACATCATATGTTAATAAGAAAAAAATCAAGTTAACGATAACATCAGTTTTTCTAGGGCCGGGTGTGGTGGCTCATGCCTGTAATCCTAGCACTTTGGGAGGCTGAGGCAGCTGGATCACTTGAGGTCAGGAGTTCGAGACCAGCCTGGCCAACATGGTGACATCCCATCTCTACCAAAAAATACAAAAATTAGCTGGGTGTGGTGGCTCACACCTGTAGTCCCAGCCACTCAGGAAGCTAAGGCGGGAGAATCCCTTGAACTCGGAAGGCTGAGATTGCAGTGAGCCAAGAAGGCACCACTTCATCCATCCTGGTCCACAGAGCAAGACCATGTGTAAAAAAAAATTAAAACTTTTTAGTACTTATAATTTAAAGTTGTTTGTCTTCTATTATGTTAAACCATAAAAATATGCATTCAGTCAGTCAGTCATGGTGGTTCACGCCTATCATCTCAGCACTCTGAGAGGCCAATGTGGGAAGATCGTTTGAGGCTAGGAGTTTGAGACCAGCCTGGGAAACATAGCAAGACCCTGTCTCTACAACGGAAAAATTTTAAAAATTATCTAGACATGGTGGCACATGCCCATAATTCTTGCTACTCAGGGAGCTGAGATGGGAGGATTGCTTGAGACCCAGAAACAATTGAAAGTAGAGGTTTCCTGAACTATGATCGGGTCACAGCTCTGTGGCCTGGGCAACAGAGTGAAACCCTGTCCCAAACAAAACACAAAAATCAAAGAAAAAGCATTCATTTAGTAATTATTTATCGAGTGGTTCTTATATGCCAGATACTGCACTGTATGTTGATAGTTCAAGAGTGAGTAAGACGTAATTTCTGCCTTCACTGAATGCATGATCAACTTGGATTGAGAGCTTTATAAACAAATATTTTGTAAAATAATATAAAGTACAATACTAAAGACTAATAATGGAATAATAAACTTTCTTCATCCCGTTTAACAGTCACAACTCTTCCAATTTGAATTATTCTATAATATTGTTTATGTGGCATACTGAACTTTGTACGTATTTTTCATTGTATAATGATTTCCAATAGTAAATATGGCACAAGTAAAAAATATTTACATTGGTTACAGGCATTTCTCTGTCGGAAAAGATATTATCTACCTGTGAGAAATGCATTATTGATGCTGTTATTAAGGTAGATTATGGTAGAAAATACTGTTTAAAAAATATCTTGTTGGATTTTTCCAGCATATGGATTGTGAGGCTGAGATAATTTTTAATAATATGGATTCCCACAAGATTCCCCCTCTTCTCCAGAGCTCAGTATTTTAACACAGCAGAGTTTATATGTGAAAAGGGAGAACATGTATAGGCAGCTCTTTTTGGAGAGGAGGAGTTACCTTTTGAAAGCTGCCTCTTAAGAAGAAGCAGATGATTGAATTAGTATGAACAAGCACTAAGGTTTGAAGAGTTTGGAGCTCCATAGCCGGCTAAGGTATCGTTAGGACTTTAAAGTGTGAACTTAAGGAGATGTTAGGGAGATGATAAAATCTCTTTTCCTAAAAAGAACAGAAGAGTTTATGCTGAGGGTCTGATGGAAGACTCCCAGCTTGCCAAACACTGAAGTTGCAATTCTGCTGACAGAATCACTGAGCAATCATTTTGAAAGCTGAAAGGGGGGTGCAAAAATGCTTTCAATGGGCCAAGGAGAGTGAACACCCTACCTTATTTAGGCTGAAAAATGATACTTTAGTAGCTCTCTCCGAATTCCACACAGTTTCCCAGAAAACTACGAATCTGCTTACTTTACAGCCCTTGTTTTAGCTGCTTCCTCCTCTCTTGTCATTCACTGTGAATTCACAGTGACCACCTGGAGATAAAAATCCAGCTTGTCCCAGTCCTGTTCCTGTAGCTCATAGTTAAATTTGTGTGGGGCCGGGCTCAGTGGCTCATGCCTGTAATCCCAGCACTTTGGGAGGTTAAGGCGGGCAGATCACAAGGTCAGGAGTTTGAGACTAGCCTGGCCAATATGGTGAAACCCCGTCTCTACTAAAAATACAAAAATTAGTTGGGCCGGGTGGCACGCGCCTGTAGTCCCAGCTATTTGGGAGGCTAAAGCAGGAGGATCGCTTGAACCTGGGAGGTAGAGGTTGCAGTGGGCCACGTTAGTGCCACTGACTCAAGCCTGGGTTACACAGCGAGATTCTGTCGCAAAAAAAAAAAAAAAAATTGTGTGTGATATCCCTTGAATGTAAAAAACAAAGTGATTTGTATGGAAAGGCCTTTTTAAAAAAATTTTGACAAACATTTTTTAATTACAGAAAAGTAGGGTGAGAATGATCACATTTATCCTCTTCTTCCTGCATATAAAAGTATAAGTGAGAATCAAAATTGACTACATAAAATATAGATGTGCATTTGTCAATTGAGTGTCTTTTTGTGAGTCATCTAATGCCCCTAATTCTTCATCTCTAAAACACGAATATCATTTTGGAGGATTAGATAAGATGATATATGTCAAACAGCAACAATAACAACAAAAAACCCAACCCCTAAAAAACTATGTTTGAGACACTTTTCTATATATTGGTTTGATATAGCTAGTAAATCATGGAATATGAATGACAGCACAAAGAATTAGCCAATGCTTATTTTTGAGGAGAGTCAATAGTAAAAGGAATTCGTTATTTTCTTACTTTCAGTAAATAAACCAACAAAGTCAATACTTTACAAAAATATGGAATCTAAGGTAAAGTATGACTATAAGAAATCACTAAAAAAAATACGAAGGAAAACTCCCAAAAGACAAAGAAAGAAAAAAAAACCCACCAATCTGGGTCCAAACTTTCTGTTTTCAATTATCAGACACTTTAGTACAATATCACATTCTCAAGTGAATGTTTCTTACTGTAAACCTATGGAGAGAATCCATACTCAAGAGGCCAAATTTAAAGCAAGCCAAGGATTTAAAGGTATATCTTAAATCCCTGCTATTTTAAGAATTAACTTTTTGCCTTGTTCCTAGACCTTGGATGAAGGAGGGAGAAGAGAGGAGGATGTCTTGTCAGGGTCACCCTGGGTCTCCTGGTACACAGTAAGTGAGCACCTGTGTTTGAGACTTCCTGTGTGGCTTTAGCTCACAGAGCCCAGACAGCTCCAGCTGCAGCTCTTGCTTGGGTGCGCTAGATGTTGTTAACTTCTCAGGAAGTATCTGGGTCCATTTTTATGCTGAATTTTCACAGTGTTTTTGATAATGGATTTTCAATTCTCATGAGGTTGGAGGATTGAGTTGGCATAATGACCTAGAACTCACCTACGTGTTATTAAATTATGTATTTTGTATACTATTTACTATGATTTCTATTATTATTTGCTATTAGATATCATTTATTATTTATACACGATTTACTATTGGTTTGAATATGCTTTGGCAAAAATGATATAATGACATCGGCTGAGTTTTAACCAATGGATGGCCAGTGAAGGTGGGCTGAAAGGGTGAGGTACTGGGAAGAACCTAGGTGGGCAAGAAAAAATGCCAGTGTAAATCCATGAGGTGGAGGAGTAATTGGAATGCGTCACTGAGAATGAGTTTAGAGCTATTTGTCTAGGCTATAAATTGACCCCCTATCAGCATTGTGCCTGCTCTTGGTATTATCATTCTCGGGTGAGAGGCAATCCTCTTATTAGCCTCAACCTGGAGATTATCATTTTCAGGTACGAAAAATTGGGATGACGAAAGAAATATAAAGCATAATTCAGTCTAGTTTTTATTCCATAAATATATAAAGAAATCCTGCTATTTGTGACAACATAGATGAACTTGGAGGACATTATTCTAAGTGAGATAAGCCAGACCTCGGAAGACAAATATTGAATGATCTCACATGTATGTGGAATCTAAAAAAGTCGAACACACAGTAACAGAGAGTAGAGTGGGGGTTAACAGGGGGTGGAGGCTGGGGGAGAAGTTAGTCAAACTTTTCATTAGAAGATGAGTAAGATCTGGAGACCTAATGTACAGCACAGTGACTATAGTTAATAATAATGTACTGTGTACTTGAAATTTGGTAAGAGTAGGTCTTAAGGGTTTTTACCACATACACACAAAAATGGTGGCTAGGTGAGGTAATGGTTATGTTAGCTTCATTGTGGTAATTGTTTCACATTGTATATGTATACCAAAACATCAGGTACATTTTAAATATATACAACTTTTGTCAATCATACCTCATTTAAGCCAGAAAAAAAACCAATGAGATGTTAAAGAAATGATTCAACATATTCCCATTTGTATCTAGGTTAAGAAAGAATTTTATATTCAGGTATATCCTTACTTTTGAACTATGGTCAACCTCTGATCATTTAACTTTTTAGTTTCTCATTTTTGTTTATCCCAGCCAGATTAATGGTAGGAATTCTTCATTGCTGTGACTCATTTGCTTCCAGCGCTAGCACCAGGGGATTTCAAACTTTAATTGGCATAAAAATCACCAGGAGAGCTTGTCATGCACTACAGACTACTGGGCCCCATCTCAGAGTCTCTGACTTAGTGATTCGGGCATAGAGCCCAAGAATTCGCATTTTTAGCAGTTCCCAGGTGATACTTGTTGCTGGTCCTGGAACCATACCTGGGGAACTTTCGCTCTAGTTTATTTTAAGTTATTTCCCACTGAAAGTACTAATAATGCTTACCAATAGTCTTGAGCAATCTGAAAATTCCTTCCTTGGAATTGCTTTCTCTGGCAGAAAAATGTTCTGTTATTTCTTAGGACAAAGCCCCAATTTGCCTTTTCTTTCCAGAGCCTTATTTTCTGATTAAATGTTTTGCCCCTAATAGAATCTGTCTTCTTTCCTCATTAAGATTCACCCCTTCCTGCTGTGGGTAGTGACAGATGGTACCTGCTTTCCTTCCTCTTACGAGAATCCCACTTGTGAACGAAGACATTCAGTTCAGTTCTATCTTGACCAGGTGGCGAGACTGTCCCTTTGTGATTCTCAATCCCACACAGGGTGTCCAAGTTTCCTACCTTCTCCTTAGGGGATCTTAAAAGCGTCCAGAACTGTTGAAGTGGCAAGTTGTCCACAGGTGACAGATAGGTAGTAGAAAATGCATGACCTTGTTTCTGTCCCACCCTGTCCAAAGGTTCTCTGTTAGCATCCACTACCACTTCATCTTGCACTCTGCTTTTCTTCCTTCCCTTTCCCAATGCCTGGGGGGAAAACATTGGGTTCAACAAGTGAACTTTTACTTCAGAATCTTCAGAGTATTTTCTTCGCAAATTATCAAGAAAGAAAAGTCATCTTGCATGGACTTGTGCTTAGAAAACAAAAAGCCACAGAGATAACTGCTCTTCTCTGACAACAAGAAAAATCCAGATGTGTAAAATCATAACTTTATCTGAGCACATCAGAGTGCTGAGGTCACAAGGCAACCACTTAAACTGAACCCCAAAGGGCACATGCATCACTAAGGAGAGATGAGACTCAGATCATTTCATTTTTGGCAGAGCGTAAGAGGAAAAGGTGGCAGCCATAAAAGTAAAATAAAACGCTAAATTTTGAAGAAAGCCTTAAGCTCTGTTGGGCTTTCATGTGTCACTCAGGGTCCTAGCTGCAAGGGGAGTCTCCAGGTTGTTTCCACAGGCCTCAAGTGTGAGCTCATTAGAAGGCCTGGGGCAGGGCAAAGCTGGACAAAGCCCCTTAGCCATGCCGATGTCAAGGCAGGAAACCTCAGCATTTCCCAGCACCTTTTCTCACTTGAAGCAAAACCTTTAAGATGCTTAGGGAGGGCCAACAAACCCTCTTGCTCCCAGGAATCAGGCAGAGTTTGCTTTTAGAGAAGGGGTACAAGCAAAACTTTTCTTCCTTTGAGGGAGGGGTAGGATAAACCTCTGTTTTTCTCCTGGTCTTAGAGAATGTAAAGTGATGCAAAGAGAAAGCTAGAAGCAAAATTTATTTATAGCAGAGAAAAGAGGAGGAAACCACCATACCTCCCACCACAAGCCTTGCACCAAGCAACACACAAAAACAAGTCTACTGCTTGAAGAAGGGCAGAAAACTCCTCCATTACTGATCCTAGACGAAAACATTCTGCTGTTGAAAGAATGGGAGAAGCAAAATATGTTCAAACTGAGAGAACAGCAGGAAACCCTCTGGGGTCAAGGATCCCACAGTGACACAAGGCAGAGATCTGCTATGCTGGCAGAGGAGAAATTCTTTCCTGCCCAAGACTCCCCATAGATACAAGAAGAGCTTCGCTGCTGAGAGGGACAATGAGGAATGCCAAGGAAGCCACACTCCTGAGGCCAAGGCACATAGGGTCTTGCCCAAGACTGAGAATACGGCAAAATAAATTAGAATTTCTCTTTCCTCCCAACACTATCGTTATTTTCACGTAAGAAGCCATAAGAGAGGGGGGGCAAGAGTTTAGAGAGAGAACCCTTTCACAGTGCAGGTGTGCAGGGCCTGCTGAAATCAGAACAGAACACTAAGAAAAACCCTCCCGCTTCCCAGACCCTGCACGTAGTGCAAGGTAGCAGCAGCACAAGAACTATTCATTCTTCCACCTGAACAGTTTTGAAGACCTCAGGTAACTAATTACAAATTATAATATTTTGTTTTCTTGAAGTAGTCATTAGGAGAAATGCTCTGGTTTTTGGAAAATTAGACACGAGACTAGCAATAATAATAATAATAATTGTGTTTTAGAAAAATCTACCTAGGCTTGGAGCTACGGATTCTGTTGTTTGCGGTAGTATATGATAGTCCTCTCTGCTTAGGCCTCAGCAATTTTCTGGACAAAACATAGTTCTAATCATCTTGGAATTATCATTGTGGTTATATGCAGCATGAATGCATCTGTAGAATGAATGTCCTCTGAACATTATTTAACAGAAACTTACAAAGTTCTTGCTACATGCAAGGTCCTAAGCACTTTATAAATATTAGCTTATTTAGTTCATAAAACTAATCTATGAGTTAGATTTCATCATTTCACAAATGAAGAAACACAGATATAAAGAATTTAAGTAACTTGCCTAAGCTAAGTCACACAGCTTAGTGGCAAAGTCAAGGGTCAAACCTAGGCAGTTTGGCTCTGGAATCTATGCTGTAATGTTCTTATTGAAGTTTACCTCAGATAGAGGTGTTGCCAGAGTCTGTGGTCTAGGTCAGCAAGCCTGAGGGTAGTAAAAAAATATAGTAAAAAAAAATTAAAATAAAAAATAGTAAAATATAAATAAATAAAAATATAAAACATAGTAAAAACATAAAACAGTGTAAAGGCTCTATATTAATTCAAAAGTAATAAAAGCAGGAATGTGGGGTGCTACTTGTGCCCCCAGTTACCTGGAAAATTGCATATTTTTCCTCATACATACATATCTTGCCTTTGCCCCTGTTTTCCTCTCTGGGATAATAACCATTCCTGTAGTTATCTCAGTATGTTAATTAGCGCTGGGAACATTTATCTTCTGTGAATCATCAGGAAAGAACAGGTTGGAAAGGACTCACAGAAATGAAGGGTTTCATTTTTTTTTTTTTTTTTGAGACAGCGTCTCGCTCTATCGCCAGGCTGGAGTGCAGTGATGCGATGCCAGCTCACTGCAACTTCCGTTTTCCGGTTTCAAGCAATTCTCCTGCCGCCTCCTCTAGAGTAGCTGGGACTGCAGGCGCGCACCACCACGCCCGGCTAACTTTTTGTATTTCTAGTGGAGACAGGGTTTCACCATGTTGGCCAGGGTGTTCTCCATCTCTTGACCTCGTGAGTCACCCGCCTCGGCCTCCCAAAGTGCTGGGATTACAGGCGTGAGCCACTGCGCCCGGCCTGAAGGTTTTCATTCTTATTCTCAGCCTCAGACCTAAGCAAGTCAACAAATACAAAGAATTACTGAACATAGTAGGAATGAAGGTATATGAATATTTCTGTATTTCCATCTTGTCCTGAGAGTACTATTGTCCTGAATGTAAGAATATTGAAATTTTGTCATTGTCTTTCAAGAAACCTATGAGAACTTCAGAAGTATAATTTAAACTGCATCCCAATGTATCTTTTAAAAGAAAAATAAAAGCTCCTTAATAAGATTTTTCAAGTTACCCAGTGAAGAAGGAATTACCTTAGTTATCTCAGTGGAGATTTTAAGAGCAGCATGGAACAGAGACTAGTTTTCCACTTGCAAAAAATCAGGAGTTTTGCAGAATTTAAGGGATCCAACATATGGGCATCCTACTTTTCTTAGAAAGCACCTGTTTTCTGTTAGAAATAGTGCCTTCACTTCAAATTGTCATCACTAGAAATTGGAGGTAGCAGAGCAAAATATGTTTTGGAGCCAGATAAAACTGGGTTTTGATATTTTGAATCAATAATTAGCTATGTGATAGTGGACCAATTCCCTAATTACTAGTCTGATAAAAATCTCAGTTATTGGACTAAATCATATTGCATAAGTAAAGCCATTATCATATGGTAGGCATTCAATTTGGGGAGTTACTATCTATTGTCCCCATAGATATGAAGTATTTTCAAAATAATACCTTTTTTTTTTTTGGCAAAGTACACATTTTTCTTCTTGAGGTTTGGATCTTTTCAACATGACAACTGCAGCCTGACTAGTTTGTTCCTGAGTGAGTCATTCAGCTAATTAAACATATTTACTGAGTGTATACTTGGAGAAATTGTAACAAAGTAAGATCAGTCAGTAGGCTTTTACGGCTGTGACTTGGGCTAGCATGTTGAAGTCAAGACAAAAGATCAGGAATGCCTTCACATTTCTACTGGATTTATTTTCTTCAGAGGATATTTCTAGGACTTGACATGTGTTTTCTGTTTCTTTCTTTCTATATTTGATAAAGATATCCTTTTGCTATAGTCTGGTATTTCTCCCTTAGCATTTGAATTGAATCTTGGCTAGCTCCCAGTTGACTGAACTATATAGCATTTTCCAGCTGTTTGCTTATTTCCCCAGAGACATTCTGTTCCTACATCCTTTCTTTGAACAATGGCCTGGGAAGGGATCCTAAAAGTCAACTGTCTTAATTTTAAACTCAGTAGCTTTTATAATTGGTAGTTCTCTTTTCTACAGTAAAAATCATACAACTTAGTAGTTCTAAACAAAGGGAATGCCATGCATACTGTAAGCAATTTTAGAAAAGACAAGATTGATGATGTTAAGAAGTAATAGTAATTTTGAAAATAAATGAGAATATTACACCATACCCCCCACAACTTTACTATACCATATAGTACTCTTTAAGGCAGCAGCACCAATAACTTCAAAATTAGAGGCAAACACTTCTAATCGCTGGTAGGTTTTTCATAAACAAAATACCCATCTGGGCTGAGTGGGTGATAATATCTATTTAATGACAGTACTAATTCATTCAGTAATTTTATTTAAACTGTGTTTGTTTTTAAATCAAAAACTCTTTGCTCGGATAACAGATCTTTGTCTGAAGGATTGCAACACTTTCTCTGTAATTCATATATTCTTTTGGACAGGGGTTGCAAGCAGTATCTTCTGAATGTATTGTTGCAGTAAAATCAGGAAATATGTATTTAATTCTTTTGTAAATATCAGTATTATTTGTAACTAAGTGTAAGTATTCTACAGAAACTTTATTTCTTATGTTTAATTTTCTCTAAATGTTTTGTCTTTTCTTTCCCAAGGGAAGGATGAAGGGAAAATCTAATGAGGTGATCACAGTCTGACATCAGAGAGATATTCTCATTTCCAGGCCTTTCTCTGGATTTGGGGAAAATATCCACAAATTCAAAGCAGAAAGTCTTTAGTAAACAGTCAAGGAGAATTGTGTTTTATTTCTATCTAACATTGCATTTTCTTTGAGAATCAGATAAATTTACTCCTTCAATTAAAGAGAAGTAATGTTTAGCTATTTCTTCATTTTGATTCTAACATACTTGAGATCACTGGACTATTCTTTATTGGACAAAAATATAATTTTTTTGACTGCTGGAATTAATTCCTCCTGCACATTCATAAATCACTTTTTTCCCCTTCTACCATTTCATGACCAGTCAGTGTATAGTATCTCTCATCTTTTGTTCATCCCAGCACATAGTGATTGGCTGTTGCTTAGTACATTTAAAAAACTTTATCAATGTGGATATTAATGAATTTTTCTAGACTTGGAAATATAGAAAGGGTACCTAGACATTTGCAGTTTCAATGGCTAGCCCCATGATCTCAATCAAATACATACTGTGTTGTATTTATCTTTAGGCCTTTACTATCCAGAAATGGGGATTCTAAATCACATACAAGTAGGTACATACTACAAGGAGATAATTTGAAAAAGAATTGGATTGGGCTCAGTGTAAAGTATTTTTTTTCCATTTTAAAGCATCTGATCCATGAAATTATAGGTTTTTAGAACTATAAAGAATGTTGCGCCTGTAATCCCAGCACTTTGGGAGGCCGAGGTGGGCAGATCATGAGGTCAAGAGATCGAGACCATCCTGGCCAACACGGTGAAACCCTGTCTCTACTAAAAATACCAAAAAATTAGCCGGGCGTGATGGTACGCGCCTGTGGTCCCAGCTACTCGGGAGGCTGAGGCAGAAGAATCGCTTGAACCCGGGAGGCGGAGGTTGCAGTGAGCCGAGATTGCGCCACTGCACTCCAACCTGGCAACAGAGCAAGACTATGTCTCAAAAAAAAAAAAAAATAATAAGAATGTTGCAAATCCGATGGTTCAAGTGTTTTGTTTTACAGATGCTAAGTAAATTAAGAAACTCATACACCTGTTGATGGCAGAGATTAAACTCAAAATTAGGTATTCTATTTCTAATTTTGGTCATTTATACTATGCTGCTATTTAAATTGTTTTTTTCTTTGCTGTATTAAATGTTTGCTCTCTGATATGCACTGTATGCTGCAAGTTTGCAGTTAGCTCGAATGAGATATGCTGTTTCATGCCTCTGTATTTGCATGTGCTGTATCTTTTGTCTGGATTACCCTTTACTCTTCATCTGGTTAAACCCTATTCATTAATTTTTAGATAATTACAGCCTTCATTTATTTATTCATGCATTCACTGATTTAATCTTTCATAAACCATATGTCATTTTCTGTATAGTGGCTGGATATATAATGAACAGCAAGGTGGATGTGGTTCCTTCTCACAAAGCATGTGTATCTTCTTTACAATTCAGCTTAAATGTTACCACATTCAAATAGCTTTCCCTGGTGATTTAGGGTCCTCTAGAGAAACAGACCAGGAGAATACACAAATACACACGTGTATGTATGTATATAAATGTATATATACACATATATATTTATATGTAAATATATATAACATTTACATTTATTTACACATGTATACATGTGTGTATAATGTGTATATTTTTATACATATGAAATAATTAGAAATGTAAAATATATATATTCTACCAGTCTCTCTCTATATATTTGTATATATTGGCCAGTAAATTTACACACACGTATACATATATAGAAGACACACACATATGTAAATGTATGTACAACTACATATATGCATGTTTATACATATATACATATGTGTGCATAACTGTATATGCATATGCACATAAAAATAAATATTATATATAATTACATGTTTATTTCTTTATTATGGAACTTGGCTTACTTGGCTGTGGAAGCTGAGAAGTCCCGCAATCTGGTATCTGCAAGCTGGAGATCCAGGAGAGCTGGTGGTGTAGTTCAGTACCAGTCTGAAGGCCTGAGAACCAGAAGAACTGATAGTGTAACTCTCAGTCAGAGTCTGAATGCCTGAGAATCTGCAGGGAGGTATGTGGAGGGTGGGGACTACTGGTGTACCTCCCAAATTCTGAAGGCCTGAGACCAGGAGCTTTGATGTTCAAGGGTAAGAGAAAATAGAAATGTGTCCCAGCTCAAGAAGAGATAATCTATCCTGTGTTTTCATTTCATTGTATCTGGACCTTCAATAGATTGTATGATGCCTACTCATGTTGGTGAGGCCAGATCTTCTGTACTTCGTCCAATATGTTCAAGTTCTAATCCAAATGTTAATCTCTGGAAATACCCTCACAAACACACCCAGAAATTATGTCTTACCAGCTACCTGGCCATCTGTTACTCTACTAAAATTGCCATGTACAATTAACCATCAAACCCAGCAAATTCTTTCCCCCTTTATCTGAATTAGAAGCCACTCTTCTTTGCCCCACAATGTGCCATTTCTTCAGAATGTAAACCCCTTGAGGACAGGAATAAACTTTTTTTTGTCTATCCCAGGTCCTGGAGTTATGGTGGTGCTTTAGAAATGTTTGTTGAATGAATAAAGAAATAGAGAAATAGCTAAAGATATAACTCTCTTCTTGACTATAGTAGGTTATATATTGAAATTATTTTTTATATTTTCCTATTGGACTCAGTATTTTCTCCTTTCTTAACAGGGCTCTATAGGGCTCAAATATAAACAACAGCAACTGTGTATATGCCACAACAACCAAAGTGACTGCCGCCTTCTACACCAAGACATTTTTCCTTATTTATGAGAGGAAGATAAATGAATTAATGAACAGTCTGATGTGCCTACTACAGGTATATATTTCTTTGCTTTGCTCCATTTGTGATATGAATTGCATAGGTAAGGGAGCTTGTAATTTGATGTAGACATTTTTAGTGTCTTAGAGTTTCAACTGCAGGAGATTGACAAAAAACTTTGATTCTTTAGTTATTTTTATTTTTTAGAAAGCATCTCACTCTGTCACACAGGCTGGAGTGCAGTGGTGTGATTTTGGCTCACTGCAGCCTTGACCTCCACGTGTAAACAATCTTCCCTCCTCAGCCTCCTGACTAGCTGGGACTACAGGCATGTGCCACCACACCCGCATTTTTTTTTTTTTTTTTTTTTGGTAGAGACAGATTTCACCATGTTGCCCAGGCTGGTCTCCAACTCCTGAGCACAAACAGTCCACCTGCCTCAGCCTCCCAAAGTGCTGGAATTACAGGTATGAGCCACAGTACTTGGCTGCTGCTTTGGTTTTTTTATTCAAATTTCAAACACATTTTATTTTTATGGAAAAATAAATGTTATAATTCAGGAATTATTAATGGCATTCCTTCTTTCTCCATTGTAGCTGGATTTATTTGCAACACATCGCACGTCCTGTATATTTTGTGAAGAAAAGGCCAATACATTTAAGTTTTTAAAAAATGATATTCAGGTGATGTGCATTTTAAACCAAGATGGCCCATGACATGACTCCTTCCACATACTTTTCTTTGAGAAGTATATTAAGTACCTGCAGATGGAATGAGCCTAATTTCTGTTATTCCCATTTGATAACTTGCAGAGTTTAAACATTTTCACAAATAATACAAGAATAAATTGTTGAAAAATAAAACCAATATAGATGCATATTGAATAAAAAGTGACTCCACAACCCCATCTAATTTCCCTCCTCTTTCCAGTGTAAACTGTTGATAATTTCGTTTCTATCTTTCCATATTATTTTCCCCAACATTTGCTACAAATAATGCTACATTAACCTTTTTTATGCTTATGTCTTGGTGAATGTGTTTGAATATTTCTTTAAGGTAGAAATCTAGAAGAGAAATTTCTGTGCCAAAAAAATGCACTTCTAAAATCTTGAATAATATAAATAAATATTTACCATCTATAAATGCTGCCAATTATTAGTCGCACCTATTTCTTCAAACCCTACCTAATATTTGGTATTATTGATTTTTAATAGGCACTGATGTCCTTTTATTATTGTTTTAATTAATACTTTCAGCATTACCTGGTAGACAGATTATCTTTTCTGTTATTTATTGGTCATACACTCTTCTGTGATTGGCTGTTTTCTATATTCATGATTTTTCTACTTGCTTGCTTTCCTCCTTTATGTGATTATAAAAAATAATTTGTCTTTCACTATTATTATTTTAAATTTTAGCTTTTATTTTAATACAGATGGTACATATGTAGGATTGTTACACGTACTCATGTAACAATATATACTATTGGACCCAGGTAGACAGCATAATAGCTAATAGGTTATGTTTCAACGCACACCCACCCCCACCTTCTTTACTCCCCCTCTAGTAGTCCATAGTGTTTATTATTTTTATGTTTATAACTATGTGTGCTCAATGTTTAGCTTCTGCTTATAAGTGAGAACACGCGGTATTTGGTTTTCTCTTTCTGTGTTAATTTGCTTAGAATTATGGCCTCCAGCTCCATCCATATTACTGCAAAGGACATGATTTCATTCTTTTTTATGGCTGCATAGTATTACATGGTGTATATGTACCCGATTTTTTTTTCCATTTCACCGTTGATGGGCACCTAAGTTCATTTCATATGTTTGCTATTGTGAATAATATGGCAATGAATGTATGAGTGTGTTTCTTCTTGGTACAATGATTCATATTCCTTTGGGTGTATACCTAGTAATAGGATTGATGGGTCAAATGGTAGCTCTGTTTTAAGTTCTTTGAGAAAACTCCAAACTGCTTTCCACAGAGGCTGAACTAATTTACATTCCCACCAACAATGTGTAAGCACTTCCTTTTCTTCATAGCCTAGCCGTCATCTGTTTTTTTTTTACTATTTAATAATAGCCTTTCTGAATTATATGACATGGTATCTGTGGTTTTGATTTGCATCTCTCTGATGATTAGTGATGTTGAGCATGTTTTCATATGTTCATTGGTTACATGTATGTCTTCTTTTGAGAAGTGTTCATGTCTTTGGCCCACTCTTGATTTGACTTTTAGCCTAGATGTTACTGTATATAGAAGTATACTGATTTTAATACATTAATTTTGTGTCCTGAAGCCTTGTTATCAGTTATGGTAGCTTTTGGCAGTCTTTAGGGTTCTCAAAATTTAGAATCATATTATCAGTGAAGGGAGATAGTTTGACTTCTTTTCCTATTTGGATGCCTTTTATTTCTTTCTCTTTTCTGATTGCTAGGCTAGTACTTTCAGTACTATGTTTAATAAGAGTGGTTTAAGAGTGGGCATCTTGTCTTGTACCAATTCTCAAAGGAAATGCTTCCAGGTTTTATCCATTCAGTACTAAGTTGGCTATGGGTTTGTCATAGGTGATTCATATTATTTTGAGGTATATTCCTGTGTGCCTAGTCTGCTGAAAGTTTTTATCATGAAGGGATGCTGGATTTTGTTGACAAGTTTTCTGTCTATTAAGATGATCATATGGTTTTTGCTTTTAATTCTTTTTATGTGATGAATCGCATTTATTGATTTGCCTATGGTGAGCCAATTTTGCTTCCCAGGAATAAAGCCCACTTGATTGTGATGAATTAACTTTTTGATTGTGCTGCTGGATTTAGTTTGCCAGCATTTTGTTGAGGATTTTTGCATCTGTGTTCTTCAGGGATATTGGCTTGAAGCTTTCTTTTTTCATTTTGTCTCTACCAGATCTTGGTATTAGGGTGATTCTGGCTTTATAAAATGAGTTAGGGAGAAGTCCCTTGATATGGTTTGCCTGTGTCCCCACCCAAATCTCATCTTGAATTGTAGCTCCCACAATTCCCACGTGTCATTGGAAGGACCTGGTGGGACGTAATTGAATCATAGAAGTGAATCTTTCCCGTGCTATTCTTATGATAGTAAGTCTCATGAGATCTGATGGTTTTATAAAGAAAAGTTTCCCTGCACAAATTCTCTCTTTTCTGCCACCATGTAAGACATGTCTTTTGCCTTTCACCATGATTTTGAGGCCTCCCCAGCCACATGGAACTGTGAGTCCATTAAACCTCTTTTTCTTTATAAATTACCCAATCTCAGGTATGTCTTTATCAGCAGCCTGGAAACGGACTAATATAGTAAATTGGTAGCAAGAGAGTGAGGTGCTGCTGTAAAGATACCCAAAAATGTAGAAGCAACGTTGGATCTCTGTAACAGGCAGAGGTTTTAAGAGTTTGGAGGGCTCAGAAGAAAACAGGAAAATGTAGGAAAACTTAGAACTTCCTAGAGACTTGTTAAATGGCTTTGACCAAAATACTGATAATGATATGAACAATGAACAATGAAATCCAGGCTTAGGTAGTCTCAGATGGAGATGAGGAACTTGTTGGGAACTACAGTAAAGGTTACTCTTGCTGTGTTTTAGCAAAGAGACTGGTGTCATTTTGTCCCTGCCCTAGAGATTTGTGGAACTTAAAACTTGAGGGAGATGATTTACGGTATCTACAGAAGAAATTTCTCAGCAGCAAGGCATTCAAGAGGTGACTTGGATGCTGTTAAAAACATTCAGTTTTAACAGGGAAACAGAGCATAAAAGTTCAGAGTATTTGCAACCTGACAATACAATAGAAAAGAAAAATCCATTTTTTGAAAATAAATTTAAGCCTGTGTGCAGAAATTTGCACAAGTAACTAGAAGCCAAATGTCAATCACCAAGATAATGGGAAAAATGTCTCCAGGGCATGTCAGAGACCTTTGCAGCAACCCATCACAGGCCCAGAGGCCCAAGAGGAAAATGTAGTTTTATGGGCTGGGCCCAGGATCCCCTTGCTGTGTGCAGCCTAGAGACTTGGTGCCCTGTGTCCCACCTGCTCTAGCCATGGCTGAAAGGGTCCAGGGTACAGCTCAGGCCATGGCTTTAGATGGTGGAAACCCCAAGTCTTGGCAACTTTGCACATGGTGTTGAGCCTGCAGGTATACAGAAGTGAAAAATTAAGGTTTGGGAGCCTCCACCTAGATTTCAGAGGATGTATGGAGATATCTGGAGGTCCAAGCAGAAGTTTTCTGCAGAGGAGGGACCCTCATGGAGAACCTCTGCTAGGGCAGTGTAGAAGGAAAATGTGGGGTTGAAGTCCCCACACAGAGACTCCACTGGGGCATTGCCTAGTAAAGCTGTGAGAAGAGGGCCACCATCCTCCAGACCCCAGCATGGTAGATCCACCAATGGCTTACATCATTTGCCTGGAAAACCCACAAACACTCAATGCCAGCCTGTTAAAGCAGAAGGGAGGCTGTACCCTGCAAAGCCACAGGGTCAGATCTGCCCAAGACCATGGAAACCCACCTCTTGCATCAGCGTGACCTGGATATGAGACATGGAGTCAAAGGAGATCATTTTGGAGCTTTAAGATTTGACTGCCTTATTGGATTTCAGACTTACATGGGGCCTGTAGCCCCTTTCTTTTGACCAATTTTCCCCATTTGAGACAGCTGTATTTACACAAAGCCTGTATCCCTATTGTATCTAGGAAGTAACTAACTTGCTTTTGATTTTACAGGCTCAAAGGTGGAAGGGACTTGCCTTGTCTCTGTTGACATTTTGGACTATGGACTTTTGAGTTAATGGTGAAATCAGTTAAGACTTTGGTGGACTGTTGGGAAGGCATGACTGGTTTTGAAATGTGAGTACATGAGATCTGGGAAGGGCCAGGGGTGGAATAATATGATTTGGCTTGGTCACCACCCAAATTTCATCTTGAACTATAGCTCCCACAATTCCCATGAGCCATGGAAGGGACCTGGTGGGAAGTATTTGAATCATGGGGGTGGGTCTTTCCTGTGCTGTTCTCATGATGGTGAATGAGTCTCATAAGATCTGATGGTTTTATAAAGGGAGAGTTTCCCTGCATAAATTCTCTCTTTTATGCCACCATGTCAGATATGCCTTTTGACTTTTACCATGATTGTGAGGTCTCCACAGCCACGTGCAACTGAGTCCATTAAACCTCCTTTTCTTTGTAAATTACCCTGTCTCAGGTATGTCTTTATCAGCAATGTGAAAACGGACTAATACACCCTTCCTCCTAGACTTTTTGTAATAGTTTCAGTAGGATTGGTACCAGTTGTTTTTTTACATCTGGTAGAATTTGACTCTGAATCCATCTAGTCCAGGGCTTTTATTGGTTGGTATTTTTAAAATTTTGGATTCAATTTCAGAGCTCAACACTAGTCTATTTTAGGTTTTCCAATCTCTTTCTGATTCAATCTTGGGAGATTGTATATTTCCAGGAATTTATGCATTTCCTCTAGATTTTCTAATTTGTGTGCATCCCATGTTGTTTATAGTATTCTTTGAGGATCTTTTGTATTTCTGTGGAACCAGTTGTAATGTCATCTTTATCATTTCTGAATGTACTTATTTGGATCTTCCCTTTTCTTCTTTGTTAATTTAGCTAGCTAGCTATCAATCTTGTTTATTTTTTCAAAAAAACCCAACTTGGTTTCATTGATCCTTTGTGTGGATTTTCGCATCTCAGTTTCATAAAGTTCTTCTCTAATTTAGGTTATTTGTTTTCTTTTGCTTCCGTTGGGATTGGTTTGTTCTCTCTTTTTTTTTTCTAGTTCCTTAGGTCAAAAGTTAGACTGCTCATTTCAGATCTAACTTTTTGTTGTTTTGGTTATTAATTATGGATAGTTTGCAGATATTTTCTCCTATTCTGTAGGTTGCCTTTTCACTTTGGCGATTGTTTCCTCTGCTGGACAGAAGTTTTTTTAACTTGATGTGATCCTATTAGCCCATTTTTGTTTTGGTTGCCTGTACTTTTGGAGTATTACTCAATAAATCTTTGCCCAATGTAATGTCATGAAGTGTTTACCCAATTTTTTTGTAGCAGTTTCATAGTTTGAGGTCTTAGATTAAAATGATGTTTAATCCATTTTGATTTTATTTTTATATATGGCAAGAGATAGGGTCCTAACTTCATTCTTCTGCCTATAGATACCCAGTTTTCCCAACACTGTTTATTAAAGAGACTGTCTTTTCCCCAGTGTATGTTCTTGACACCTTTGTTGAAAATGAGTTCACTGTGTGGATTTATGTCTGGGTTCTCTATTCTGTTCCATTACCCTATGTGTCTTTTTTTTTTTTTTTAAATGCCAGTACTATGTCATTTTGGTTACTCTTTTAGTGTAATATGAAATCCAGTAATGTGATTCTTCCAGTTTTGTTCTTTTTTGCTTAGAATAGTTTTGGCTATTCTGGGTCTTTTTGTAGCTCCCTATACATTTTATAATTGTTTTTCTATTTCTGTGAGGAATGTCATTGATATTTTAATTGGGATTGCATTGAATCTGTAGATTGTTTGGGGAGTATAGACATTTTAACAATGTTGAATCTTTCAATCCATATGCATGAAATATCTTTCCATTTTTTGGTGTCCTCTTCAATTTTTTACATCAATGTTTTATGGTTTTTCTTGCAGAGATCTATTACCTCTTTAATTCCTAGGTACTTTATTTTATTTGTAGCTTTTGTAAATGGATTACTTTCTTGATTTCTGTTTCAAATCGTTCACTGTTGGCATATAGAGATTCTACTGATTTTTGTATGTTTATTTTGTATGCTGTACAAAATAGTCACACTAAAGAGTATATAGGCTGTGGTTACACAAAAATTTCACTGATATATACTACACTGTACTTATCAGTTAAAATTTTAAAATAAATTAAAAAATAATTTATTGTAATAGATTTTAAAAATACGTTAGTATATATGAACTAACACCTATTTTACATATATATACTAACACTTTATGCTAAAAATAAGCTGTTCTCTCTCTATATATATACTAGTATAAGTTAGTATATATATACACACACTGTGTACACATATATACACACCTATATGTACACATACTGTACTAGTATACATTAATATGTGTGTGTATATATATATAATATATATAAAAATAACCCTAACTTATTTTTTGTGTAAAATGGGGTTTGCATATGACCCATGACTTGGAAGAATCTTTATTTATTACATTTTTTATCTTACTGAAATACTGCTTAAATCACAAAGAGAATAAATTTGATGTCCTTTCTTTAAAAATAAAATGTTACTAGAGTTATAGAGTGAAGAACATTAATAAAGGATAAATTTAGGTATTATAATTGAAAACAGTTTCTCAGTAATAAACTGAAATATATCAGTTTTGATATATTTCAAATCAATTTTTACAAAATTGTACTCTATACTTTCTTTCAATATCTTATTCTGATTATTATTAATTATTTGTCTTATTTATTCAACAAACAACTTTGAGTATTTTCTATAGGTCAGGAACTATGTATAGCACCAAAGATACAGAAATGTTTTTAAAGTATCAGCTTTCAATGAACTCAGTTGAAGGGAAGATTTTTTTAAGTGAAGCAGATTGAAATATAAAATATTACTAGTGCTGTAATGTATCATGAAAGGATCTGATGAGTGGCATATAACATCTTGAGGTCATAAAAGCTTCCCTGTAGGAGATAATAATTGACGTGAAGTAGAGGACAAGCAGGAATTAGGGGCTGAAAGTAGATAAGACTCACATAGATGAAGTGAAGAACATGAATAAAGGACAGATTTAGGTATTATAATTGCAAATAGCTCTTGGGTAATAAAAAATGTGACTAGAAATGGATTTGGACAGGCATAAAGCTTCATGAGGGTCTTTTGCACTATGTTAAAAACATTTAGCTTTTCCCTAAAGGCAAATAAAACGATTAGATGATTTTCAGTGAGGGACCAATATGACTCATGTTTTATGAGCAGATATGGATTTTAGAGAGGTCAATCTGAGTAGCCCAGAAAGTGGGTTGGGGATGTAAAGGAAATTGTTTTAGGAGTCAAGGTTAGTGACAATGACTGTCGAAACTAGCGTCATGAAAAAAGCAACGATGGGTAGGAAACCTATGTGAGAAATGATTGTGATGTTGAATTGCTGGAATCTGCATTTGATTGAGTGGTTGAAGGAGAGGAGAAAATCCGTAATTTCGTATCATATCAGGCTTCACACTTTGATGAATATAATTCTATTAAATGTTGTAGAAAACACAAGAAGAAGACTAAACTATGCTTTGCTTGTTTTGATAATGGTGGTGATTCATATGCTTTGTGGTATATCACTGGAGACATCTAGAAAGAACTCAATTGGTCTGTGTCTCCAGAGTGAACTTTTAGTGATAGACATAGACCATGTGTATGGAAAAATTACATGTGTGAGATCAAGAGAACTACCCAGACTGGATATATGAATTGTGGCTTTGCCAATTAATATAACAAGTATTTGAAAACATGGTAAGGAAAGAAGAGCCAGATGATGGAAAAGCTTTGTAAAATCAGGCAGTAGTATATTATGTTAGAAGAGAAGGGGTCAGAATGATGATCTTTAGGATGTCAACATTTAGAAATAAAATATGAGTAAATAGCAAAAAAAAATGATATTTTGGTGAGACAAGTAGGAGGGAATCCAATATAGCAGAGCATTTTGGAGAGTAAGCTAAATATAGTTTAGTGAGCTAAATGGTGAAAGTAGTTTGCAATGACTAAAACCTATTGGCCAATTAGGAAACAGAGACAGTGAGTATAAAAAATTATTTTTTTAAATTATGGCTAAGAAAAAATTTTAACCAAGCATCGAAAGTATATAGAGATACATGATTCTTATATGTTATTAAAGGAAGTATAAATTGGCACAACCACTTTGGGAAACAGTTTGATTTTATCTTCTAAAGCTGAACATGGCTCAGGAATTCTAACTCTACATATCCAAGAGAAATATTTGCATAAATACAACAATGCAAATGTTTACAGCACTGCTGTTAACAATTTGAAACATCTCAAAACTATCCAAATAGCCATTAATGGGGTAATGATTGCAAATCCTCTAACGAATACACAGATACTCATCTATCTATCCCAGAAAAAAAATTTCTCTTCCCACCAAACAAGTCGGAAACTCTCACCCCAGTGTTGATTTCAGGCTTACTAGGAACAAGCAAGAAGGTGAGGGGATTTACGCCTGATGGAAACTAT
Source organism: Cacajao melanocephalus (assembly GCA_963573385.1). NCBI lineage: Eukaryota > Metazoa > Chordata > Mammalia > Primates > Pitheciidae > Cacajao > Cacajao melanocephalus. The sequence goes on from CAUYLG010026757.1 coordinate 36,391, forward strand.
TTCTATGTGAAGTAGCAGAGGAGGGGTAGGATAATATTAATCTAAGTTATCTACTGCACCTCCTTGATTCTCCCAGAGGAGCATGACAATATGAGGTAAAAATAAATACCAAATTTTCTGTACAACATTATACAGTTTTATAAAGTTAAAACATTAAAAACAAAAAATAATTTTAAGGAATAACAAAGCAATAAAATATGTATAAAATAAATCAAGGGAATTAATCACATAAGATTCAGTATGATAGTTACATTTTTGAATAAGGTAGGAGGATGGGAAGGAGTGAAATATACAAATAGATAATGTAATGATTATGGTTCTAGCTACAGTTTTGGGTAACAACTAACAAAGTAAGTAACTAAATAAATAAACAAAAGTTCTTAGAGCAATGATGACAGTGCCTTATGAATGAAATATTGTGAATAATCCATCTCCGGCACCTCAGGGTCTAAAAGTTAAAAAGGGACAATGCTGTTATAAAGGGCAGGAAAAAGAAATAATAGAAATCTGGGCAGCAGGAGTGGCTTCAGATTATTATATACAAGAGAAGAAAAACATTGGAGGGAAAATGTTGGAGGAAACATGATATAGAAGAGAAGTGGAATAGCTAGAGATGATGATTCTTTAGGGTATAACAGAGGGGGAAATCCACACTAGGGATGGAAACTTCAGAATTGTTCAGTTGGAAGATAATTTTTTTTTTTTCTGAGATAGATGAATGGGTACCTGTGTGTTTGTTGGAGGACAAGCAAGAAATTTATGCCCAATGGTAACCATTTCTACGTGAAGTAGCAGATGAGGGCATTTTCTGAAAGGGAGCATCAAGGAGGTACAGTAGATAATTTAGAAAAATATTACATAATTGAAATAGCTGTTGAATTGAGAAAAAAAGGATACAATAAGTAGGTTGTATACTGTTGAGGGGCTAAATGATCATAAAAACCGTCAATTTGGTGGTGCATTAATCTGCATCTGTACAGTTTTGTGATTTTTCTTTTTTGCCAGCTGGCTTTCAGATGCTTTTGTGAAGATGAGGTGGTGAGTGATAGAATGTTTCAGAACTGGCGGTTTTTAGATGAATAATATGCATTGCATAAAGACTATGGTGCAAGATTGTTAGGTGTCCTGCCAAAATTATAAAGTGCTACACTATGTGGACTGGGGCGGGCAAAAAGAAAAGGAGAAGAGAATTGACTAATTACAAGGAAATAGTAGTAGTTAGAAACCAGATGTCTTTCATGTGTCTTTTAATTTCAGCTCTAGAATACAGATGTTGGAGTGGATTGCTGCATGGAGCAATAACTACATTTGTTATAATTGGGAATGTTAAGAGATTATGCAATTGATGTTGGTAGATTTTTACAAGTAGAATCAAACTTGAATGAACAATGGTGAATAGAAGCAGAGTTGTTAATAGAGACTCATTTGTATAAGAAATCGCTGATGAATTTTTTTTTAACAGAGCCATACACTTTCTGCTTTTACATTTTTTTATTCTTGACATTTTGGAAGAAATTGCTATTTCAAGAAATCTTAACTTTCCTTTTGCACATTAGAAATAGCTGTATAAGGTCTTTCCTCGTGTGTTTTCAATGAATCCATTATAAACTTAAAATAAATGTAGATATAAATCCCTTTAACTCTAAATGCAAATATCAATCACAACCTTGTGAAATAATTGTTTGAAGGTAGAGTAAAAGCCAGCTAAATTCTTTAAATTTCCAGTTTATATCTTCTGTTTTATAAATACTGTTTTATATACTGAAACATATAATTTATAAATAGTTTTTATTTAAAATTTCATTTTATGTTCTGACATTTCAAAATATTTTGTTTTTCCCAGATTGTGCTTTTCACTTCGTCAACATCATTCACTTTGTTCTTTAGAATTTCAGTAAATACCAGCTGCGGTAGCTCAGGCTTCTAATCCCAGCGCTTTAGGAGGTTAACACCAGCAGATCACTTGAGCCCAGGAGTTTGAGTCCAGTCTGGGCAACATGATGAAACCATATCTATTAAGTTTAAAAATTCAGTAAATAATGATAATGAAATGATCTTTCATTAAAGCCATTCATGATGTTAACTTTATAATATAAAGTTCTGAAGAGTTCCTCTAAATGTAAAAACATAAGATATAGAAGAGAAAAAACAAATCTTCTTTCTAGAAGTTAAAGATCACTCAGTTTTACCATCTAGTACAAGTATGTACTGAGTACTTAAGCTGATAGCAAACAGATTTTTTTTTCCATAGAATTAACCCCTTCTGCACCATTTCAGTAAAACTTTACATTGATCTTTGGCAGGACTTTTGTTTTCTCTCATCAAATCTGTTTTCTATATTATATGTAATTCAACACTTGATTTCACTAAAGAAGACCTTATTGTCATATTGATTTGATTAATTTATGCTTGTGAATAAATTTACCCAATATAGAACTCTTAGGATTAACATAATTCCTATGTATTCACTTTGGTAGATTTCTTCCTGCAGGAAGAACTTCTCCATATTGGTGCAGTTCGTTTATACTTAAGAAGTCAAGATTTCCCAATGTAATCCTAATAATGGCCTTGGGTCTGTCAGAGACAGTCTGGCTCAACATTATTTTTCCCTGAAGAATTTGGTAGAAGAGCTATGTTCAATATACTGACTTTTGGCACACAGGGGAATGCTATTTTCTGGCGATTCATTCTGAAGTAAGCAATGAAACAGAAAGCAAACATGTTTCTAAATGGTCTTGGGGATGGGGTGTGGGTGATTGTTTTTGTGTTCAAGTAAAAGGCTGTGCCTCCTGTCAAGGAAAATGGTTCTGCTATGGAGAAAAATGTTACTATTTTTCAAAAGAAGAGAAAACTTGGAATGAGAGTAAGATGTCATGCCAAGATTGGGGTTCTAGTTTCATTAAGATTGATGACAAAGAGGAGCAGGTATGTTCCTCTTTTTTTTTTTTTTTTAACCCCAAGTAAGTGCTTTATGAGAAATGTGTATGTCCTGAGTTTGGTTAACTGTTTGGGCTTTCCTCCCTTCTTATTTGGCCCATTTGGTGGAGGTACCTTTAGTACTGGTGCACATTTTACCTGCAAAGGAAAGGGAGTAAGTATTAAAGAAACCTAGAAGAACTATTACTTTTAAACAAGAATAATAACCTTGATGTGGGTGCCATGGAATGATTTTGTCTTTTTATTGTGTGTTTCATGTTCATGTTTTAGTGTATATCAGACTATTCAATATTTAGCCTCTCAGTGCTAATGTAGGACAAAATATAAACTGCCTTGGATGATATGAATAGTCCGAAAGAGATGACTTACTGTGGTGAGCTCTCTTCTTTCACCATCAATATTTGGGAGAGATCAAATTTCTAAAGGAAGATGATCTCTTACTGTTGTGTCTATGAAAACAATAGGATAAAGAAATGAAGAATGTAAATAACAATGAAAAATTCACATTGTTATATATATATGTATGTATTTTTTTAGAGACGGGGTCTCACTATGTTGCCCAGGCTGGAGTGTAATGGCTATTCACAGGCACGATCCCAACTCCTGATCAGCACGGGAGTTTTTACCTGCTCCGTTTCTGACCAGGGCCGGTTCACCCCTCCTTAGCCAACCTGGTGGTCCCCTGTTCCCTGGAGGTCACCGTATTGATACTGAACTTAGTGTGGACACCAGATCAGCATAGCGCACTACAGCCCAGAACTCCTGGGCTCAAGCAATCCTCCCACCACAACATCCTGAGGAGCTGGAACTACAGGCACATGCCACTGTGCCGAGCTGTTCTTCATATTTTTTATCATGAATATATAGATAATTAGCATATGATTGGGCGTGGTGGCTCATGCCTGTAATCCCAGCACTTTGGGAGGCTGAGGCAGGCGAATCACTTGAGGTCAGGAGTTTGAGGCCATCCTGGCCAACATGGCAAAACCCCATCTCTACCAAAAATACAAAAATTAACCAGGCATGGTGGCGCGCGCCTGTAATCCCAGCTACTCTGGAGGCTGAGGCAGAAGAACCACTTGAACTCCGGGGGCAGAGGTTGCAGGGAGCCAAGATTGTGCCACTGCACTTCAGCCTGGACAACAGAGCAAGACTCCATCTCAAAAAAAACACAATTATATTCACAATATTAATGTTCTATCAATAATATTAATATTTATCATTAAATTAATTATTTATAATATAAATATAAATATTGCTTTACTTATAACCTGGAATGAAAAAGGAAGTTTTTCTTTTCCAGACCTATCACATGTTACCATTACTTGTAATACATGGAAATATAATCAATCTAACAGATTCCGTATATATACCTACAGTGATTCAATTTAGGCACTGGATTACTTTTATAATGTTCGTTCCCAGTGATGTTATTTCTTCATGTTATGACAGATCAGTTAAAGATTATTAGCTTTGCTTATTTATAATATATTTTATTAAAATAGTTATTTTATAAAGCAGTAGAGGAGGGAATCAAAGAAATACAAAAATCAAAATTTAAGTATGTTAGTCAACTTAAGCCTCAGTTGTTATTAATCAACTACTAAATGGTTTGGATTTTCTTGTATTCTCAGAAAATTTACTTTACTTACATATAATTCATAGTTTTTCTTATGATTTCCAATTTTGTTTGCTTCTGTTTTATTCTTGCTATTGGAGAGACTGGACTTTAGAATTTCCATGAAACTGCTTATACCTACATCATACCTATATTTCTGTGAACTGTTATAGCCCTTTGATGTTTCTCAAACTTCTAAGCTTTATTAGAGCTAAGGCTGGACTTCGTACTCTAATATCTCATTTGATTATGGCTTTGTCATCCATGTCTAACATCTGTGCACAGATATACATTACAAACCCTGTGACAAACTATTTTAGAACAACTTTTGTTCACACTAACGGTTTAGATTTTTGAGTCTTTGACTGCTTTATAAAGCCTAAGAGTATAGACAGAGCAACGACTTAGATCCACTGATATTTCAGAACAAAAGTAGCCTTTCATACATTTATGTATATTCCTGACATTTAGCAGTAATATGTGACTGCATTAACATGTAATTGCTGTGCTTCTTTAGAGACCTAGAAATAATAAACTACATTTTTAACCTGCTTCTAAAATACCCATGCATTTTCCCTAGGTGTTACAATATAAACTACTATAATTTTCGTCTTATAGAATTTAATTACAGTATAGAGAGTGTGTGTGTCTGTGTGTGTGTGTGTGTGTGTGAGAGAGAGAGAGAGAGAGAGAGAGAGAGAAAGAACAAATATTTTGCTTTTAGGAAAGAAAATTATCTTATTCATATTTGAATGCGTTAAAAATATCTAAAGTGAATAAAATATACAAATTGGATAATGATTGCAAATAATTAACAATACATTTATGTTTATGATATTTCAGATCTTTGTATGCATTATTTCAGTGCATGAAATTTTCAAAAGAGATAGTATGATTCTCATATTTTAGATAAGAGAATTTAACTTATTTGTCTAATTATTCCAGGAATTTCACTTATTTGTCTAATTATTCCATAGTCTGGATATACTTTATCAATTCTTTAGGTGGTGGGAATCTGGGTTATTTTCAGTTTTGTTGTTATGACTAGTTCTCCATTCAACATTCTTAGATACGTCTTATGTGAAAGACTTCATGTGTCCTCTCTTCTCTTTATCACAAATCATCCTATGAGTAGAATTGTTGAGTAATTGTTGAGTAAAATGAGCATGTAAGAATTTAACTATACAGAATAATTCCAGACTATTTTCCTTTTTAAATTCTTGCATGTGCATTTTATTATAATGCTTTCTTTTTATATACAACTGTTACTCTCTCTACATTTGAGTAGAAGGGAATAAGCAGTTCTAAGAATTCACAATCTAAAAGTAAGAAGTTTTAATCTAATAATAACGAAAAAAAATGATTACAGGAGATGTCTCAGAATGTACCAAAGGAGAAAATCCCATCATCATCATCATCATCATCATCATTATTTTAAACAATAGTAGCAGCAGCATTGCTAACACTTATTGAGCACTTACTATATTTCCCTTTCTACCATACTTTTTTAATTGATACATAATAGTTGCATGTATTTGGGGAATACATGTGATAATTTGACACCTTAAAATAATGTGTAATGATCAAATCAGAGTAGTTGGATACCATATCTTCAGATTTTAATTTTTCTGTATATAATTTTTTGAAATATACAGTATTGTTTCCTACAGTCACCCTACGGAAGAACTGAAGACTACATTTTATTTTTTCTAACTATATTTTTGTATCCATTAATCAACCTCTGTTTGCCTGCCCCCAGTCCCCTTTATTTCTCCGAGCCTCTGGTAACTGCCAATCTACTCTCTTATCTTCAAGGTATCTACTTTTTTAGCTCTCACATGTGAGTGAGAACATGGATTATTTGCCTTTCTGTACCTGGCTTATTTCACTTAATACAGTGTTCTCCAGTTGCATCCAAGTTGCTACAAATGACATGATTTTATCACTTTTTATGGCTGAATAGTATTTCATCGTGGGTATTATATACCACATTTTGCTTATCCATTCATCCATTGATGGACGTAGGTTGATTCTATATTTTATTATCAAGAATGCTGCAATAGACATGGGAGTGTAGACATCCCTTCGATATGTTCCTCTCTTTCTTTTGAATACATACCCAATACTGGAATTGCTGGATCATATGGTAGTTCTATTTTTATATTTTGAGGAATCTCCATATCGTTTTTCATAATGGCTGTCTTAATGCCCACCAACAGTGTACTGTGGTTTCCCTTTCTCTACATTCTCACCAGTATCTGTTATTTTTTTTTTAACTTTTTCATAAAGCCATTTTAACTGGGGTGTGATGATATTTCATTGTGGTTTCAATTTGCATTCCCTGATGATTAGTGATGTTGAGCATTTTAGAAAGTGACCATTGTATGTCTTCTTTCGAGAAATGTCTATCCAGATCCTTTGTCCATTCAAAAAATTCAGGTTATTTTCTTTTTTGTCACTGACTTATTTAATTTTCTTATATATTAATTCCTTATCAGATGGATAGTTTGCAAACATTTTCTCTCATTCTGTAGGTTGTCTCTTCACTTTGTTGATTGTTTCCTTTGCTGTGTGGAAACTTTATAGCTTGATGTAATCCCGTTTGTCTATTTTTGCTTTTATTGCCTGTGCTTTTGAGGTCTCACCCCAAAAAATCTTTGCCCAGACCAATGTCCTTAAGAATTTCTCCAGTGTTTTCTTCTGGTAGTTTCAAAGTTTCAAGTCCTGCATTTAAGTTTCTAATTCATTTGTATTTGGAGGAGACACAAGGGTCTAGCTTCATTCTTCTGCATATGCTTATCCAGTTTTCCCATCACTGTTTGCTGAAAAGATTGCCCTTTTCTCAATGTATGTCCTTGGTATCTTTGTTGAAAATGAGTTGGCTCTTAATTCATGGATTGACTTTGGGGTTCTTTATACTGTTTCATTAGTCTACGTGTCTGTTTTTATACCAGGACCATATCTTGGTTATACTATGCCTTTGTATTATATTTTGAAGTTGGGTAGTGTGCTTTGAAAAATAGACAGACACTGCAATACTGAAATATGTTTTTGATATTTCATTTATCAGCAGACAAGAAACTGCATTATTTTTGAGATTCTTTACCTCTCACTTGACACAAGTTGCATACTTTTCATCCCTTATTCAAATTGAGTATTAAGGAATTATCTTCGGGTGTTTGGTCTTCATGTAGAGTATCACAAAATTACTTTCAGCAGGTCAGACTTGGATTGGCATGTCTTTTAAGGAAGAGGATAATGAATGAAAGTGGGAGGATGGCTCTTCTTATCCTGGCCTGTAAGTTTTAGTATATAATTCGTTATTCCTTTCTCAGTATCTCAATGTGGTTTTCTTAAATATTATATGTAATAAAGGCAGTTAGATATTTTATAATTTGTGTAAATATGCCTCTATTTTCAGATGATTTGATTATAATTTTTATAATAAATATAATATGGGGAAGAACATTATTATATATGAATTTTCAAATATCTCTGATATTTTTATTGGGAAGAAGTACAGAATTGTTATTGTTTGGCCAAAGAGTTTGGACCTTTTTTGTGGTTTTAAGTAAAAATTGTTAAATTGCTCTACAGAGCACTGTATTAGACAACTACAGTAAGCTATTTTATCACTCTGCCAACTTTAGATAACCTTTGAGAATTTGGATAGCGGATTATTTTTACTTTGTTCTTTTCAGTTATTTTCTTTTGATGCTACTGAGGCTGCTATTCCTATAATCTACATACATTTTTTGTCTATTTTATTGTATTTTATTGCTTAGTATGAATTTCTCATATATTAAACTCTTCTTTGGCTATCTTGCTGGTTTTCTATTTTGTTTTTTTTTTTTGGTAACTTTCCTTTTAAGTTTTTTTGTTTTTATTGGGTGAACAAATGTTTGACATTTAAGTGGACTGAAATTATCTTCATTCATTTGAAATTTATTTTAGGATGAGAAGGAGACAGTTGAAGCACATACATGTGTATACACAAATAGATAGAACTCTTTCTCTCTGTATATATTTCAATTGGGCATTCAGTTGCCAGAGTACTGCTTAAATGATGCATTATTCTTTCATTATTGATTTTAAGGTTATATTTATCATACATTAAAAAATTAATATGTAAATATTTAAGTCATTTAATATGCAATTTAAATATTTCATAATTTATGCAAATATTTTATGTATAAACATATTTGAATATTTTCCTGGAATTGCTCATACTATTGCATCAAACTGTGAGTCTACTCTTGCTTTTATGATAATTTTAATTGTTATAATGTTGTTATTTGTTCTTTTATACTTCAAGCCTTGTATAATGTTTGGCACATAGAGCACTCAATAGATATGTTGAATTAATTAACAGGAAATATACATAAGAATATGTTGGCAATATATTTCTTCTTTTTCTTTTTTTTTTTTTTTGAGACAGAGTTTTGCTCTTGTTGCAGTGGTGTAATAACGGCTCACAATCTCCACCTCCTGGTTCAAGTGACTCTCCTGCCTCAGCCTGCCCAGTAGCTGGGACTATAGGCGTCCAGCACCAGGCCCGTCTGTTTTTGTACTTTTAGTAGAGACAGGTTTTCACTCATTTTCAATTGGTATAAGTTTCAGTTATGCAAGATGAATAAGTTCTAGAGATATACTGTACAACATAGTACCTATAGTTAGCAATAATATATTGTTCACTTTAAAATCTGTTAGGGTTAGACCTCATGTCAAGTGTCTTACCTGTCCTCCGCTCCAAAATTAAAAGTACTCAAGAAAATTTTGTAGATGATAAACATGCCTACTATCTTCATTGGGTGATGGATTATGAATGTATGCATATGTCCAAACTCATCAAATTATATATATTAAAATGTGCATTTTTGTATATAAATTATACCTCAATAAAGCTATTGTAATAAATCTCTAATATAGCATCTATTAATGATCATCACTCAAACATAATTTGAAGAAATGAAAATTAGGATGTAAACCACAACATAGCTATTTGTTTTGAACAAAAAATCAATATATTAGTAATTAATCTTCTTAAAGAAGAAAAATATTTAGCACAGAAGTGGTATTATCAGGTAATATGGGTAGTTTTACTTTTAATTTTTGAGGAACTTCTATACAGCTTTTTCACAGTGCGGTCTTATCAATGTACTAGGGTACCAGTTTCTTCACATGTGAAAAAAATATGTATATCCATATATATCTGTACATATATATCCATATATATATACACAAATACATATATCCATATATATACACACACATATATATCCATATATATGCACATACATATGTGGATATATATATGTGCAGACCTATATATATGCATGTATATATAGCCATATATATACACATATATATATATCCATATATATGTATAATAGCCATCCTAACAGGTGTTAGGCAGCATCTTATTCTGGTTTTGATTAACATTTCCCTAATGATTAGTGATGTTGAGCATTTTTTTCATATACCCACCAGCCACATGTCTATTCAAGTCTTTCATCCATTTTTTTAAGTTGGGCTATTTTTTGTTTTTCATATTAAGATGTAGAGGTTCTAATACCATAATAGATATGTTATTTGCAAATATTTTCTCTGATCTATGGGTTGCCTTTTACTCTGCTATTTTCTTTGCTGTGTGGAAGATTTTTAGTTTGATGTAGTCTCACTTTATATAAATTTGCTTTGGTTACTTATGTTTTGTTAATATTTAGTATTGTTAAAACATGCATACTATCCAAATACATCTATAGATTCAAAGCAATTCTGATCAAAATTACAATAGCATTTTTTACAAAAATAGAAAAATATTCCTAAAACTCATATAGAACCACTAAAGACACTCAATCACCAAAGCAATCTCCAGGAAGAACAAGGCTAAAGGCATCATACAGCCTGATTTCAGAAGTATCACAAAGCTGCAGTAGTTAAAACAGCATAGTACTGGCATAATAGCAGACATAAGATCAGTGGATCTTTGAGAAATGCAAATCAAAACCACAATCAGATATCATCTCTCACCAGTCACAATGGTGATTCAATTTTGACATTTTGATTAAAATGTCAAAGAATCAGAGATGATAGTAAGGTTGAAGAGAAGAGGGACACTGATATTATGTTGGTAGAAATGTAAATTAGTTAAGGCGCCATGGAAACCATTTTGGAGATTTCTCAAAGAACTTAAAACACAGCTACCATTCAGCCCAGTAATCCCATTACTGGGTATATATTGAAAGGAAAATAAATCATTCTACCAAAAGACACTGGCATTTGTATGTTTATCACAGCACTATTCACAAGAGTAAAGACACGAAATCAACCTACGTGCCCATAAAAAGTGGAGTTTTTTTCTAGTTCTGTGAAGAATGACATTGGTAATTTGTTAGGAATTGCACAGTATCATTTTTTTCCAATTTTTGAGCACAGAATGTTTTGGCTTTTGTTTGTGTCATCTATTCTTTTAGGGGAGGGCAATGTTTTGCAGTTCTCCTTGTAAAGATCTTTTACCTCTTTGGCTAGATGAATTCCAAGGTATTTTAATATTTCTGTGATTATTGTAAATGAGATTACATTCTTGGTTTGATTGTCAGCTTGAACATTATTGGTGTATAGAAATGCTGCTGAGTTTTGTATCTAAAAACTTTACTGAAGTCATTACTGGGTTTAGGAGTCTTTTGAAAAAAAATCTTTAGGGTTTTCTACTATAGAATCGTATTCTCAGCCAGATGAGCCTACAACAAAATTCTACCAAACCTACAAAAAAGAGTTGGTGCCAATTCTGCATAAACTCTTCAAAAAAATTAAGGAGGAGGGATTTCTTCCTAACCCATTCTATGAAACCAGTGTTTCTGATATTAAAATCTGGCAAAGACACAACAAAAAACTACAGGCCAATATTCGTGCTGAACAGGGATGCAAAAATCCTCAACAAAATACTAGGAAACCACAACCAGCAGTACATCAAAAATATAATCCACCACACTCAAATGAGCCTTATTCCTAGGATGCTGTCATAGTTCAACATATACAAATCAATAAATATGATTCACCTCATAAACATAATTAAAAACAAAAACAAGATAATCATTTAAATGGATGCAGAAAAGGGACTATATTCTAAGGAACAGGAGGTTTGCTGTGGATTGTTTCATACATATTCCTGTCATATTTTGCTAAATATTTGATTATATTGACATAATTTCTTTGGAACGTTGAGCTCTGTGAAGACAATACAAACCTGGCCATTCATGGCTGACAGTTGGTTGGCCCATTAGCCTGATCAGACCCACACAGATTGTCAAATATTCTTTGGATCTGGCTGTAATCAGAAAAGCCTTGGTGTTGTAGGATACAGGTGTCTTAACACATTCTACTATAATATTCATGGGGAGGTTAAAACAACGTTGGCCGCAAAAACTACGAGGGGTTTCTAGAAATGAACAGAATGAATACACAGTTCTTGAATGAGCCATCCTATTTCATGTCTTTAAGAGTTTTTCCTTGCTCTGTCCCTTTGACAGAATGTTTCATCAGATTTCGTTTGGGCTTTACGTCTTTTAGGAATTTTGTTGCTGCTGTTGTTGATACAGGCTCTCGTTCTGTCAAGCAGACTGCAGTGTGGTGTCATGATCATAGCTTACAGTATCCTTGAACACCCATTCTCAGGGGATTCCCCCTACTTCAGCCTCTCAAGTTGCTTGAATTATAGGTTCATAACACCATGCCCATTTATTTTTTAAAAAATTATTTGTAATTTATTTGAAGAGATGGGGCCTCACTTTGTTGCTCAGTCTGGTTTTGAACTCCTGACCTCAAGGGATCCCCCCACCTCACCCTCCCAAAGTCCTGGGATAACAGGTGTGAGTCGCCATGCCCAATTGTTCTTCTAGGAAAATTGTTTAATGAGTGACCACAATTATATACTCAAATAAGATACTCTGGTATCCACATAAAAGCCTCAAGTGTATTGCATTGATCTATTTCTTAGTACCTGTGTTATTTGTCCCCGAGATTGTTCTTCCACACAGAAAACTTTTTCTTGTTTACCA
>CAUYLG010026758.1:0-80830 GCA_963573385.1 Cacajao melanocephalus
ACTCAAAAAAACTTTACTTTTTTTTTTTTTTTTTTTTTTTTTTTTGAGAGAGGGTCTTGCTCTGTCATCCAGGCTGGAGTGTAGTAGCATGATCTTGGCTCATTGCAACCTTTGCCTCCAGGCTCAAGGGATTCTCATGCCTCAGCCCCCCAGGTAGCTAGGATTATAGGCAAATGTCACCACAACCAGCTAATTTTTATATTTTTCATAGAGATGGGGTTTTGCCCTGTTGGCCTGGCTGGTCTTGAACTCCTGACCTCAAGTGATCTGCCTGGCTCTGCCTCCTAAAGTGCTGAGATTACAGGCATAAGCCACCACACCCAGCCTGCTTCCATATCTTGATGAAATATATTTGGTCTTTGCCCCTACTTCCTGTTACAAAGCTAAAAACCCTTGGAATTTCCTTAGCAAAAGGAGTATCTTTTGCTACTCATAAACCACTCTTTGATCACACCTGAGTTTGTGCTAACAGTGACTTGATCTGGAATCAGTGGTACAGTCATAGCTCACTGCAGCCTCAAACTAGTGGGCTCAAGCAATTCTCCCACCTCAGCTCCTGGGGTAGGTGGGGCCCCTAGATAGGCTCAGGATGGGGCAGTCCCTGGAAAGACCAAGTAATTAGAGGATTAGAGGTCTGGAACTTTCAGCACCCTCTCCCCGCATACCTAACCCTATCCATCTCTTCATCTGGCTATTTCTCTGATTCCTTTGTAATATCCTTTATAATAAGCTGGTCAATATAAGCAAAATGTTTCCCTGAGTTCTGTGAGCCACTACCATTTTTTTTGTTTTTTGTTTGTTTGTTTTTGTTTTTTTGTGTGTGTGTGCCACTCTATCATGTTAATCGAACCTGGGGAAGGGATCTTGGGAACCTCAATTTATAGTAAGTTCCTTAGAAGTTGCGGAGGCCAAAACTTGTGATTGGTATCTGAAGTAGGAGACAGTCTTATGGGACTGAGCTCTCAGTCTGTGGGACCTAACACTATCTCCAGATAGGCAGTGTCAAATTTGAGTTTAATTAGAGGACACACAGCTGGTGTCCACTGCAGGATTGCTTGGTCCCAGCTACTCAGGATTGCTTGGTGGCGAGAAATCCTCACACATTTTGATGATCAGGGGTCACAGAAGCGTTCTGTGTTGTAGTGACTATATGAGAATTAAAAAAACAAAAACCAAAAAAAAAAACTTCGATTTTTTTCTCTATCCCTCAATACCAAAAATCATTGAATTATACAATTTTAAGAGAGGATAGATTTCAGTGCATGTTCATTTTAATCTCAAAATGAGATAAAAACTGTGATTTTTTTTTATAAAAAGGCTACATACAGTAGCTCATACCTGTAATCCCAGCACTTTTGGAGTCCGAGTTGGGTGGATTGCTTGAGCCCAGGAGTTTGAGACCAGCCTGGGCAACACAGCAAAATCCTGTCTCTACAAAAAAATTAGTATGTCATGATGGCACACACCTGTGGTCGCAGCTACTCAGGAGTCTGAGGTGGGAGGATCGCTTGAACCTGGGAGGTGGAGGTTCCAGTGAGCTGAGATCAAGTCATTGCACTCCAGCCTGGGCAATAGAGTGAGACCCTGTCTCAAAAAAAAAAAAAAAAAAAGAGGCAATATATGTGAAAGAAAAGAGAGGTGAAAGTCATGTGTGCTTGGGTGGGCTGGCTCCCAGCAGAGTCGAGGAGCTGGTGCATTTTTCTCCCATCTCCAGGCTCCCTTTCCTCACCTTTGTCTCCCTTTCATGGGGCTCTTGCCCAGTCCCAGGACTCTGGAGTTTGCAGACATCCTGGAGAAAGTGATTTCCAAAACTCATTTCAGTATTCTCTCCTCTCATTGCACTTCCCTTTGCTACTGGCCAGAGGGGTCCAATACCTTCCCACCCCCTACACACAATTGCCCAGAGAAGTTTGTGGATCTATGACCTGAAAGCTATTGGCAGTCTTCAGCCCTACTAAACCTAGTTGGATTTGCTTTTCCTAGACAGAGAATGGCCCCAAGGGGTTCTGACTTGGCACAAAGGGCCTAGCACGAGGAGAGAATTCAACCTCTGTATGTAGCAAGAATAAGCCTAATTTACAGATGTGAGGAAACAGGCCCAGAGAAAGGGCTCCACCGAAGGCCATGCAGGTTTTGGGCTCCTCTGTCCTCCCACTCTGTCAATTCCACAATGGGAACTTGCCAGTTGGAAGCAAAGGTGATGACAGGCAGAACCAGACTTTCTGGCCAGCTCTCTGCCAAATATGTATCCAGAGCTCTGGCAAAGTTGCCACCCTCCTCAAGGCCTGCTGAGGACTCTGGTTCAGGAGATAACTCACCAGGAGGATAAGGATTTAGGCACCAAAATGTTAACTCCGGGGTAATACCCAATGATGAACAGCCGGAAGTGTCTGAACGCTCAGCCCTAAGGGATGGTTAGTAGATGAGGGAGGACACAGCCCTATGATGGGACAATGCACAGCTAGTGAAAAGGATGTCTTGGGAGAATTTTGAAATGCTAATGAGAAAGTATAGGAGGAAAATGGTTTTACATAATCCTGACAATGCTTTATTTTTTCTTTTTTATTATATAAAAAAATTTTTTTAAAATATGGAATGCTTCACGAATTTGCATGTCATCCTTGCGCAGGGGCCATGCTAATCTTCTCTGTATCATTCCAATTTTAGTATATGTGCTGCCAAAGCGAGCACTTTTTTTTTTTTTTTTTTGAGGTGGAGTTTCAGTCTTTCAGGCTGGAGTGAAGTGGTGAGATCTCAGCTCATTGCAACCTTCGTCCCCAGGTTCAAGCAATTCTCCTGCCTCACCTTCTCAAGTAGATGAGATTACAGGTGCCTACCACCACATCTGGCTAATTTTTGTATTTTTAGTAGAGGTGGGGTTTCCATGTTGGCCAGGCTGGTCTCGAACTCTTGACCTCAGGTATCCATTAGCCTCGGCCTCCCAAAGTGCTAGGATTACAGGCATGAGCCACCGCGCCTGGACAACAATAATTCCTTTTTTTAAGAAAGGAATTCATGATAGCAAACATACTGAGCAATGACTGTCTTCAGCCTTGTCTGACAACCTGAGGTACATATCCACCCGCTGCTTTGCACCCCATCTCCAGCCCCTGACCCCGACCCCTGACCCTGTTTTATTAATTTATTTATTTATTTATTTATTTATTTATTTATTTATTTTTGAGATAAGATCTGCTCTGTCACCAAGGCAAGAATGCACTGGCTCAATCATGGGTCACTGCAGCTTCGAGCTCCTGGACTCAAGCAAGCCTCCCACCTCAGCCTCCCATGTAGCTGGGACCACAGGTACATGCCACCATGCCCGGCTAATTTTTATTTTTTATTTTTTAGATGGAGTCTCGCTCTGTTGCCCAGGCTGGAGTGCAGTGGCAGGATCTCAGCTCACTGCAACCTCTGCCTCCTGGGTTCAAGCAATTCTCCTGCCTCAGCCTCCTGAGTAGCTGGAACTACAGGCGTGCACCGCCACACCTGGCTAATTTTTGTATTTTAGTAGAGATGGGGTTTCACCATGTTAACTAGGCTGGTCTGGAAATCCTGACCTCAGGTGATCCACCCACCTCAGCCTCCCAAAATGCTGGGATTACAGGCATGAGCCACCGCACCTGGCCATGAGCAAGCAATTTTAACAGTAGTCCCCCTTGAGTGGAATAGTGCATGCTTTTAGTTTACTTTGAAATTTTCTGGGCCAAGCGTGGTGGTTTATGCCTATAATACCAGCACTTTGGGAGACTGAGGCGGGTGGGTTGCTTGAGCCCAGTAGTTAAGAGACCAGCCTGGGCAACATGGCAAAACACCATCTCTACCAAAAATACAAAAAAATGAGCCGGGCATGGTGGTGCATGCCTGTAGTCCCAGATACTCAGGAGGCTGAGGTGGGAGAATCCCTTTGAGCCCAGGAGATGGAGGTTGCAGTGAGCTGAGATTGTGCCACTGCACTCCAACCTAGACGAAAGAGCAAGACCCAGTCTGAAAAAAAAAACAAAAAACTGTACTTTCAGGTTTTTCCAACTTTGATAATCAGAAATGTTTTTAGGCTGGGAGTGGTGGCTCACAGGTATAATCCCAGCACTTTGGGAGACCAAGGTGGGTGGATCACCTGAGGTCAGGAGTTGGAGAACAGCCTGGCCAACATGGCAAAACCCCGTCTCTACTAAAAATACAAAAATTGGTTGGGTGCGGTGGTATGCGCCTGTAATCCCAGCTACTCGGGAGGCTGAGGCAGGAGAATCACTTGAACCTGGGAGGCAGAGGTTGCAGTGAGCTGAGATCATGCCACTGCACTCCAGCCTGGGAGACAGAGTGAGACTCTGTCTCAAACAAAGAAAAAAAATACAAAAATTAGTTGGGCCCAGTGGCACATGCCTGTAGTCCCAGCTACTTGGGAGGCTGAAGCACAAAAATCATTTGAACTCGGGAGGTGGAGGTTACAGTGAGCTGAGATGGAGCCACTAAACTGTAGCCTGGAGGACAGAGCTAGACTGTCTCAAAAAAGAGGAAGAGAAAAAAGAAGGAGGAGGAGGAGGAGGAGGAGAAATAATTATTTTTAAAAAGCAAAGATAAATTGAGTGCAAGATAAATCAGACATTCTATGAATGAATTGAACCATTTGTGTTCTCATCTTCCTGGGAGCAACATTATCGAAAGAGGCATTTCCCCAAAAATGCCTCCAGAAGATTTCAGGCATTGAGAGGAGAGATAGATGTATTAAAACTCAGTCAACCTACACGCCTCTTTTGGGTACTCAGGAGCAAGGCTGTCTACTCAGCACAGGAGGGCACAAGCTGGACACTCACCCCACGAGGACTCCTCCCAGGCCCCTGCAGGCAGCCAACCCTGGATATGAATCAAAGACAGTGTCCTGAGGACCCAGAGCTGGATGTCGGCTCCTTTGCAAGCCCTGTGCTGGCGTGGAGCTCCCAGCGGCTGGCCCAGGCAGGCCCCAGGAGCACACACATGGGCCCAGCCCTGCCAAAGCAATGCCCAGTGCTGTCACTCAGGAACGCAGCTGCCCAGGGCCCATTCATGCCTCATCAGTGCCCACTCGGTGAGCGTGCAGGAGCACATCAGGATGGCTTTGCCCTGAGTTTTATGTGGATAGCAAAGCAAGGACAGAAGAGGCACCATCAAGCTCCCACCGCCTGGGGCTTTGCTCCCAACTCAAAAACATCCAGGGCAGCAGCCTGGCTTATGAAACACAGGAGCAGCTTTACATAATCGTAGGAAACAAAGAGAAAATGTGTGTTCAGAAAAATGCAACTTGCCCCCAACTTCACTAGCTACTTTTTCAAGATAGAATTTTCTTTTTATTTTTTTGTTTGTTTTGTTTGTTTGTTTGAGACGGAGTCTAGCTTTGTCTCCTAGGTTGGAACACAGTGGAGTGATTTCGGCTCATTGCAACTTCTGCCTCCGAGGTTCAAGTGATTCTCCTGCCTCAGCCTCCCAAGTAGCTGGGATTACAGGCACGCACCAAAACGCCCAGCTAATTTTTGTATTTTTAGTAGAGGCAGGGTTTCACCATGCTGGCCAGGCTGGTCTGGAACTTCTGACCTCAAGTGATCTGCCTGCCTTGGCCTCCCAAAGTGCTGGGACTACAGGCGTGAGCCCACGCCCAGCCTATTTTGCTTTTTTTCTGATTATAAAAGTTAACCATCGGCAGGTCTCTTAACAACAACAAACATGCGAGGGGTGTGTGAGCATCGTCTGTGAGTGTGAGTGTGAGTGTGTGAGTGTCAAACAGTTCCTGCAACCTGGGGTTCCTCATGCCTGACTGAAGTGCAGCCCCCTCTGGGTTCCCAAAGCACAGGGGACATGAAGAGGTGGGACATGACTTCCTGACACTGCCAGTCTCCCATGTCAGGGCATTTCAGGCTGAAGGGCAACTCAGACCTCTCTGCTCCACATTCCATTCAGGCAGCCACTACAATCCATCAGCACTGTCTCAGTGATCAAAGACATCATCCAGTAACAACACTGGGTGGCACGGCACCCCTCAGGACCCTGACCCCCCTCAGGGCCCTTTTAGTGATCCTGGAGATCCCTGGGGAGTGGCTGTGGGTAACTCTTCATGGGGACTCACTCTATCCTGGCTCCTCTGAAGGTGCCCTTCTCCCTAGTGCTGCACAGGTCCTGGGGGACAGCTCAGATTCCAGCGCTCAGGTCACTGTGGCCTCTGCTGGCACCTGATGCCGGCAGCGGGACATTTCTGCCACTTCCTACCCTCCAACAGAGCACCTTTGTGTCTCGGTTTCTGGAAAGGCCAGAATGAAGGGCACTAGCACTTTCTGGCTGTGTGTCCTCAGGCACACCACTTGACATTCATGCTTTCATTCTGCAGGCATTCACTGAGTACCTGTTGTATATGAGACCCAGTTGTGGTCCCTGGGGATAGAGCCAGGGACAAGAGACTGCATCCTGGCTCTCCTGGAGCTGACAGATCAGGTAGATAGGCAGATAGCCCTGCAGAGACCAAGACAGGCAGTGTGACGGGAAGCATGGCTCTGCATCCAGGCCATGTGAGAAGCCTCAGGAGGGGCTCTGCTGGCTCAGGGGGCAGCCTGTGCAACACCTCTAGGAGGGAGTGGGCTTGGTGTTTTTTAAGGAATGGAAGGTCAGTGTGGCTGAGATGAGTGGGGCTGGTGAACCTGAATTTTATTCAAAGGGTGGAGGAAGAACAATGTGGGAGTTAAGCCGGGGAGGAACAGTTCTTTGGCAGCCATGGGGAGGGTGAATAGGAGGCTGGAAGAAGATGGGTTTGAGGGCAGCAGGGAGCCAGATATTAGTTGGAAGCCGGACAGGATCCCAGGGCTTTCTCCCAAGTGCCATGTGACTTCTGAGGTATGTGTGTTTGAATAAAGACCCTGGGACATGGGGACAAGGGAACCACCCTGATCAAACTAGGTGCTGGTAACACCTCCAGCTAGCCCAGGATTCTGGTTCTGAAACTGAACTTCATGAAGACCAAGAGTTCTTAAAAATAAGGCTGAACCCTTGGGCCCTGTGAAAGGGAAAATACTCAAACTCTGTTTTTCCTCTGTGCTCACACAACAATCAACACAAAAGGTTTCTGTGATCAAATGTGTGGGGGTTTCTCCCTACGCACCCAGCAAGCAATCAATTCTGCAAGACACCAGCTGGGTGCCCTCCAGCTCCATTCCATTCTGATGCAAATTACCTGAAGATAGTCCCAGAAACCACAGGTTTGAGGGTTCAGTCCCCCAAGACCACCTCCTCCTTCGCATGAGTTGCAAGATTGGGACTGACCAGCTTCAAGTTGGGGTTCCCACCACTCTCTCTTTGGGTTCAATTAATTTTCTAGAGCATCTCTCAAAACTCAGGAAAGCACATTTATTGGTTAGTTACAAAGGATATCTTAAAGGATACAAATAAACAGCTAGGCAAAGAGATACATAGGCAGAGATACATTTATCTGTTAGTTACAAAGGATATCTTAAAGGATACAAATAAACAGCTAGGCAAAGAGATACATAGGAAAGGTCCCTAGTGAAGGAGCCATTGTCTCCACGGAGCTGGAAGGTGCACCCTCCCAGCACACAGATGAGTCCTTGCTCACCTTCCTATGAGCCTCCATGTGTTCTGCTGTCCAGAAGCTCCTGAACCCTGTCCAGAAGCTCCTGGATAGAGATGATTGACAATCTTGTGGAAACGTGATTAGACCAAAAGTATATGATCTAATACTAATCGACTGAGTGGGGAAACCCAGCAAGACCTGTGTGTCCTGACTCTTCTTGGCCTCTCTGGGAAGCTCACTGTCCCTTTGAAAGCTCTATGCCTTCCAACCCTGTGGCCCTTAGAGCAGTGGCTCCCTAAGGGAGTGGCCTCAATTTCCCCAACTGCCTAATGGGACTCATCCTAATCACTCTGCACCTACTCTGGTCTTCCCTCCTCATGGGTATGGGACAGAACCCCTTCTCATGGGGGTCTAATGACCTACAATTACACCAGGTAGGTGAGAGAACTTATTTATGGCCAGCTCTAAGACAGACCGCCAGGAGGAGATCCTGCCATGGGGAAAGGAGCAGGTGAAAGGAGGGTAGGAGAAGGCTTGAGAGACTGTTTCTGAGGTCTGCTCCTGAGGCCTAAACCACCCCAATGGTATAACAAGGGCTGGGGGAACTTCTAAGCCAGGAACCTATATATGTATATCATAATGTCACAGGCCCCATTCATGTAGAACTCCAAGAGGAGAGGAAGCTACTCTGAGGTCCCCGGGGCCCCAGGTGGTGGGGAGGGGACAATTTTCTTTCCATTACTTCTAGGTGCCCAGAGCCATGGTGAGCCCTGTGCCATTGTCAGAGACCAGAGGGGGCGCAGAGTGATAAGGATGAGTCCCATTAGGCAGGTGGGGAAATTGAGGCCACTCCCTTAGGGAGCCACTGACCTAAGGGCCACAGGGTTGGAAGGCACAGAGCTTTCAAAAGGTTTCAAGGGTTTGCCCTTTTACCAGTGAGCAGACTGAGGGCAGAGGTGGCATGTGCCAGGCCTCTGAGGGTGGCACACCCTTGGGCCCCCCCTCACTCCAATCATAGCCCAGAGTCCTCACCAGCCAGATACCATAGGGCAGTCTCTGCAGGCTGGACCAGCGGGAGCCAGGCACTATGGGATGCCATACTTAGGATCTGATTGGGCATCTAGGGGCCAGGCCAGCAGAGGAGTACCTGGAGGCGAGCTGGGGACTCACTCAAATTCAGGCCATTGTCTCATGACTCAGAGCTCTCTGAGTATGGGCAATGCAGGGAGGACACAGAGGACACAGGATGGCCACTGGTGCCTCTGGGCCCTCTCAGGGTTTTAGCTCCCTGCCCAGCCACCCATTCGAGGGTCTTGCCTTTATCTCTCCTCTGTCAAATGGAGCTTCCTCCTCTGTAAAACAGGCATTGTAGGCAGTATGGACCTTCCTGGCCAAGTGTGGTGGGCGGATTGAATGAGACAGTGTCTGTGATGAAAGTCCCCGCCCTACTCCCACTCTGGGGAGCCTCATCCCTCTGGGGACCATGTGGTGTGGTAACAGTAGTGGTGGGTGCCCTTGTCCCTACAGACCTGGAAGCAAACCCAGTATCTCCCTAAGAGTCAGCAGGGTTTCTAGGCCCTAATAATTTGTAAAGGGTCTTCCCTAGTAATTTCTCAGTTATCATCACCTGGCATTGTCTTTGTTACCACTATCTTATTCTCATTTTCAATAATCCCCATCCCCTGTGCAGGTCTCTGAAGCCCGGAGTGGCTGGGCACCAGGGCTCATGCCTGTAATCCAGACACTTTGGGAGTCAGAGGCGGGCGGATGGCTTGAGCTTAGGAGTTCCAGACCTGCCTGAGTAACATGGTGAGATCCCATCTCTACAAAATAGACAAAAATTAGGCAGGCAAGGTAGTATGCACCAATAGTCCCAGCTACTTTTGAGGCTGAGGCAGAAGGATCACTTGAGCCCAGGAGGCTGACGCTGCAGGGAGCCATAATCACCCCACTGCACTCCAGCCTGGGTGACAGTGGGTGACTGACCCCATCTCAAAGAAAAAACAGTTTTGTTTTTTTTTTTGAGACCGAGTCTCCCTCTGTCTCCAGGCTGGGTGCAGTGGCACCATCTCGGCTCAGTGCAACCTCCACCTCCTGGGTTCAAGCAATTCTCCTGCCTCAGCCCCCTGAGTAGCTGAGACTACAGGTACATGCCACCACACCCAGCTAATTTTTGTATTTTTAGTAGAGACGGGATTTCACCATGTTGGCCAGGATGGTCTTGATCTCTTGAACTTATTATCTACCCGCCTTGGCCTCCCAAAGTGTTGGGATTACAGGCATGACCCACTGTGCCCAGCCGAAAAAAAACTTTTTCTTTTTCTTTTTTTTTTTAAAGATGGGGTTTCACCATGATGGCCAGGCTGGTCTTGAACTCCTGACCTCAGTTGATCCACCCACCTAGGCCTCCCAAAGTGCTAAGATTACAGGTGTGAGCCACCGTGCCCGGCCCCAGTTTTTTTAATTATTAAAAAATAATAATAGTTGGCTGATCCAGGTGGCTCACACCTGTAATCCCAGCACTTTGGGAGGCTGAGGCATGCGGTTTACCTGAGGTCAGGAGTTCGAGACCAGCTTGACCAATATGATGAAAACTTGTCTCTACTAAATATACAAAAATTAGCTGGGCGTGGTGGCGCACGCCTGTAATCCCAGCCACTGGGCTGGCTGAGACCGGAGAATCGCTTGAACCTGGGAGGCGGAGGTTGCCGTGAACCGAGAACACTCCATGGCACTCCAGCCTGGGCGACAGCAGTGAAACTCCGTCTGAAAACTCTACTGCTACTAATAGTAAAGTGCAGCACTCTTTTGGGGCTGGGGTTGGTCTGCTGGCACCCAGCAGCCTAGCGACCTTGATTGTCCTTGCCAAGCCTCAGTTTGTTCATCTCTAAAATGGGATTACCCGTGACAATTCCACGGAGGACTGTGTGGAGGAGGGAGGCAGAGAGGCCTTCGAGACAGGAGCCAAGCCTCGAACCTTGAGTTGTTAGTCGTGTTATCATTACTGGTGTGTGTGGTTTACTGCGAATCCAGCAGTCCGCAGCCGCCCAGCTCTGAGCGGGACAGGGGCGGGGAGCGGGCAGGCGGCGGCGGCGCCGGACGGGGCAGGGCCGGAGGCCTGGGGTGATCCGAGCCCCGCCTCCCTCCCGCCCCGCCCCGCCCGGAGTCTTAACGCGTCCCCGCCCCGCGCCGGGTCTTGGCTGCCGCTTGTCGCCTCGGGAGCCGCCGCTACCTCTGCGTGTCCGCGTGTGCGCCCGGTCCCCGCCCGCCGCACCATGGAGGGCTACCACAAGCCTGACCAGCAGAAGCTGCAGGCCCTGAAGGACACGGCCAACCGCCTGCGCATCAGCTCCATCCAGGCCACCACGGCGGCGGGCTCCGGGTGAGTGCGCGGCGCGGGCTGGGGGCGCGGCGCGGGGGGTCGGGGGGACGTCTGTAGCGGCCGGGGTCCCCGCGGGCTGGGGGTCGCGCTGCGTGGTGCCAAGACGAGGAAGGCGGCCCGGGAGCCATTGGAGGGCGGGGACGCGCGCCTCGCAGGGCCCCAGGCTGCAGGGGCCCTTCCGCTGCGCCGCGCACTCACCCCGCTGCCCGGGCTCGGCCGCGTGGGCCCCGGTGTCCCGTCGGCCCCAGGCCGGCTCTGTCCCCCGCGGGACTCCGGCCGCGCTGCCGCACGGTGGCCCGGAGGATGGGCTCACGACTCGCCAAGTCCCCTCTAGGGCGATGCCGAGAAGGCCACCATTATTGCTGTTCCCGAGAACGCAGCCCTCTTAACCCTCTCCACCACCCGGCTGCGTGGGCGCTGCCGGGAGTGTTCCCCCCTCCAGATGGGGAAACGGAGGCTCCGAGTGAGTCAGCTGCCTAAAGTTACACACAGGGAGATCTGGGATTTGAGCCCCAACAGTCCAACTCCAGAGAGCCTGTTATAACTCTTCTTGCCGGAAACTCCGGTGCCTGGCCTTCTCCCGACCTGACTACGCTCCTCCTCCCCTGTCTCCTGCCACCCCCGGGTTGGGCCGAGTTTGGAGCAGGGGGCTGCTCAGACGCCAGGCAGCGGCGGGCTGATCGGGGAAGAGGGAGGAGGACGGTGGCACGTGGATGCAGAACCGTGGCATCCATTGTAAAGGGGAGGTCTATGATTTGACCTGGGCGGGAGGAGGCGGAGGGGAAGGAGACTGAGAAGGCTGAGCGCCGCAAGGACGGAGTTCCAGGGCCCTAGCGCCGGGAATGAGGTCGTGGGGCAGGGCCAGCCACCAGAGGCTCTTTCCCCCTGGCAGGGGCTGGCGCGCCCATCCCCCAAGATCCTTCCCCGGCCAGCCCTTCTGGCCCAGGAGGTAGACCAAGGCGGTTGCTGATCCCAAGGAGCCTCCTCTGTAGCGGGGACAGGGATAATGAGGGCCACCGTTCATGCAGCTGGATGTATCCAGTAGGGTGGTTGAGGGGGTCAGCCAGTGAAGTACTTCAGAGCCTGCTTCCAGCTCTGTAAAGTGGGGACAGTAATGGCACTTACCACGCTGGGTGATTTCAAGGATTCCAGTGCTCTACTTGGAGGCTGCTATGAGGCCACAGTGCCAGCAGTGTGCCGGGCTCATGACAGGGTTGTGAGGGTTGCCTGGTGGATGATTTCCAGGGACCTTACCAAACAAGCCGTGTGTTTCAGACAGTCAAGAGTCTGGCTTCTGGCCAATTTCATACAGGATATATTATTAAGAAGTAAATCTTGTTCACCTTTCTGGGTGGAGACATAGTCACCCTTTGTGCCTTTAAGACAACCTGTTCTCAGAAGGGATTAGATGTCTTTCTCAAACCCTTCCCCCACCCCCACCCACTTCCTTGCACACTTTGGACCTGTTAGCTCTCCTGGGTTTATATCAGTCTTACCACTTGTGTGGGGTATCTCCTGCCTAGGCAGGGACCTGGCTTACTCAGCTTCCCCTTCACCAGCCTGACACACGGTAGCTCTGCACACCTTATGTTGCTTGTTTGGTACTGTTGAACCTGCTGCCTTTGGCCATTTCAGGAGGTCTGAGGTCTAGCTAGAGAGAGACAGCACTCAGCCAACTAAGTAGTATTGCACATCTGAGCATCTTACAGGGCTAGATAAAACATGCAGATATTTACAGGGTTCCTGAGCTGCCAAGTAGGTATCTGTGGTATGACACAGCATCATCATTCATTGCATCCTGAGAATAACCCTGTGAGATACATTGTGTTGTATTCACATTTTATAGATGGGGACATTGAGGCTAGTGTATTAAGTTACTTGCCCAAGCTGGTAATTGGTGGCCATTCCATACTGTCTGGTTGGGGCTCATGCTGTCAGAAATGCTTCTTGGTGGGGTGCACTTGTAATCACAGCACTTTGGGAGGCCGAGGTGGGAGGACTGCTTGAGCCCAGGAGTTCCAGAACAACCTGGGCAACACAGTGAGACCCCATAGCTTAAAAAAAATTTTTTTTTTGAGTTGGAGTCTTGCTCTATCGGCCAGGTTAGAGTGCACTGGCACTATCTCGGCTCACTACAACCTCCGCCTCCTGGGTTCAAGTGATTCTCTTCCCTCAGCCTCCCTAGTAGCTGGGATTACAAGCAACTGCCACCACACCCAGGTAATTTTTGTATTTTTAGTAGAGATAGGGTTTCACCATGTTGGCCAGGCTGGTCTTGAACTCCTGACCTCGGGTGATCCACCCATCTTGGCTTCCCAAAGTGCTGGGATTGCCCACCACGCCCAGCCAAAAAAAATTTTTTAATTGTCTAGGTGTGGTGATGTGTACCTGTAGTCCCAGCTACTTGGGAGGCTGAGGCAGAGGATCACTTGAGCCCAAGAGGTTGAGGCTGCAGTGAGCCTTGAATATGCCACTACACTCCAGCCTGGGTGACAGAGCAAGACCCTCTCTAAAAAAAAAAAAAAAAAAAAGGAAGAAAAGAAAAGAAAAAGAAAGAAATGAAAAGTAGTTGGGCATGGTGTTGCATGCCTGTAATGCCAGCACTTCAGGAGTCCAAGATGGGAGGATCACTTGAAGCCAGGAGTTCAAGACCAGCTTGGGTAACATAGCAAGACCCTGTCTCCAAAAGTAAATAGGAATGCTTTGGCCAGGCACAGTGGCTCATGTCTGTAATCCCAGCACTTTTGGAGGTGTAGGTGAGTGGATCATCTGAAGGTCAGGAGATCTAGACCAGCCTGGCCAGCATGGTGAAACCCTATCCCTACTAAAAATACAAAAAATTAGCCAGGTGTGGTAGGTGCCTGTAATCCCAGTTACTCTGGAGGCTGAGGCAGGAGAATCACTTGAACTTGGGAGGCAGAGGTTGTTGTGAGCAAGGATTGCACTGTTGCACTCCAGCCTGGGCAACATGATTGAAAATTCATCTCAAAAAAAAAAAAAAAAAAAAAGCCTCTTGGGCAAGTGGTCTGTGCCAGGCTGGAGAATGGTGAAAAAGGTGAAGGGGAAGGCCAGGTACAACCATGGTGGATATTAGTCAGTTTGAAAGGTACTTGGAGAGAAATAAGATATAGAAGTGTAGGATGCTCTGGAAGAGTAGGGTGTCAGGTGGGTCTCCTAGTTCTTTGTTAGGCAAAGTCTGATTTCCTCACCGCCTCTACTTCTCCTCCGGAAAGATGCTGCGGTGACTGAGAGTTACACCATGTTTACATTGCAGTGCCCTGGAGGAGGAAGCTCACTGAACTCAAAAAGTACCCATTTACAAAAGAAAAAAAGGATATGTAAAATACAGTGGCTGTGTGTATGTATATGTTTAAAATATGCAAAAAAGCAGGGAAAACTTATTTTTCAGAAGGAAGTAACATTGCTATACAATCCATAATTTGAAAGGTGTGTGCCAAGAGTGTATGTGTGTGTGTGCATACAAGCTAATCAAGGAAGACTTAAGACACAGGCATTGTTCTGTTTCTGGTCCCCAGATGCTTATCTTGAGGCCTACTGTCCCCTCACTGCAGTGAGGAATAGAGTGAAGGCTCAGTCCGGAAGCCCTGGCCCAATCTGGGCTGTAGTCACAGCTAAAGTGACAATTTGTCAGGATGTCCCCTTGCTGGGGGAGCTCACAGGACTTTGATCTATTCTAGTCCTCTTTCTTTCTCTCTTTCTTTTCTTTTCTTTCTTTCTTTCTCTCTATTTTTCTTTCTGTTTTTTTGACAAGGTCTTGGCCAGGCCCTTTTTTTTTTTTTTTTTTTTTTGAGACAGGGTCTCACACCTGTAAACTTAGCACTTTGGGAGGCTGAGGTGGGTGGATTGCCTGAGCTCAGGAGTTCAAGACCAGCCTGGGCAACATGGTGAAACCCCGTCTCTACCAAAATACAAAAAATTAGCCGGGCGTGGCAGTGTGCGCCTGCAGTCCCTGCTACTCAGGAGGCTGAGGCAGGCGAATTGCCTGAACCCACTAGGTGGAAGTTGCAGTTAAACGAGAGCGCACCACTGTACTCCAGCCTGAGCGACAGAGAATGACTCCATTTAAAAAAAAAAAAAAAGGATCTTGCCCTGTTACCCACTAGGTTTACGGAGGCTCAGCCATGGCTCCCTGCAGCCTTGAACTCATGGGCTATAATGATCTTCCCGCTTCAGCCTCCTGAGTAGCTGGAACTACAGGCATGTGCCACCATGTCCAGCTTTTTGGTCCAGTCTTTTGCTGGCCACTCACTGAGATAGGATTTGTATTTTCTGTCAGTGAGGACCCAGGCTGGTTTCTTGATAGCTTTCCCATTCCTGTGCCATCACTGACCCCAGGCCTGGGAAGCAAGGACACTGGCCTCTGTCAGGAGTTGGGCCTAGAGGTGAAGGGACAGCCCTCACAGAAGCCTCTTTGTTGAGGCAGCATCCACAATGCCCAGAGCTTCTCTGGGGTCATCTCCTTCCATGGGCTGAAGGAATTGTGGCAAGAGTCCAGCTCATCCTGGCTTTAGAAAAACAAAACCCAATGGCCTTGTCAGAAGTGGCCTGGATGCTGAGGCTGGTGGCAAAGATTTCTCAGTTCTCACTTACCAGGGCCAGATTTCTCAGCTCTCACTAACCAGGCATCATCCAAACAGTACAAGTGTCATCTGAGGACTCTATCACAATCAGGCCTGATTCAAAAGGGAAGGTGGTCTGTGCTTTCAACAAGTCCCCCAGGGTTTCTGACCCACAGCCTTGGAGAGGGTAATGTCTGGCCAGACCTGGCTGGTGGACTCAAGGAGGTGAGTCTAACCTGGCTCTGTTCCTAGTGGCTGTGTCTTTGTTAGAAAGGCCCTTCTGGCCCGGTGCAGTGGCTCACACCTATAATCACAGCACTTTGAGAGGCCAGGGTGGGAGGATTGCTTGAGCCTGGGAGTTCAAGACCAGCCTGGCAACATAGTGAGACCTCATCTTTACCTAAAAAAACAAAAAAAGCTGTGCATGGTGATGCACATGCCTGTAGTTCCAGCTACTTGGGAGGCTGAGGTGTGAGGATCTCTTGAGCTCAGGAGTTCAAGGCTGCAGTGAACTATGATCATGGCTCTGCCCTCCAGCCTGAGCAACAGTGAAACACTGTCTTTTAAACAAAACAAAACAAATTTTTCTATCTCAGGGTCTCAGTTGCCCAGGCTGGAATGCCGTGGCATGATCTCTGCTCACTGCAGCCTCCGCCTCCTGGGCTCAGACGATCCTCTCACCTCAGCCTCTGGAGTAGCTGGGACCACAAGCATGAGCCACCATGCCTTGGCTAATTTTTGTATTTCTTGTAGAATTGGGGTTTTGCCATTTTACCCAGGCTGGTCTCAAACTCCTGGGCTTAAGCGATCCACCTGCCTCGGCTTCCCAAAGTACTGGGATTACAAGCTATTTTCTCCATCTTGAAAGGAGTTGTTGATGCATAGATGGTTTCAAACTAGGTCCCTCAGGAGTGGAGCTGGGGGTGGCGTGAGTGGGCTCTGGGGTCCCACCACCTGCTGTTGCTGCTTTTACATCCGGGTGCTCTCTGTGCCCTTAAGGTGGCTGGGATTGTGTCCCAGTTACCCAGCTCTGACACCGGGGTGCTTTGGCTGAAGGCTTGAGGACCTCCTGGGGTCTCTGGCCCCACATAGCCCCACCTCTCTGGGCCTGCTTCTCTTTTTGGGCTGCCTCAGGACCCAGCTTGGCCCCGACTGAAGCAAGAGTTTGGCCGTTGAGATTGCCCTGGCAGCAGCATTTCCCCACTCAGTGTGAAGACACTGGCCGCCCTGGGGTGGGTGGCTTGGCTCTCTGCCAACGAGAGTGACCTCTCTCCTCTGCAGGGTTGGAGATCAGTGTTGTAAGAAACAGGAAGTGAAGTACAGGACCTGGTTAGGATCTGGCTGAGACTTTCTCGTGGCTTCCTGTGAACTCTGACTAATCTCCAGCCCCTGTTGTGGCTCTGACCCCTCAGCATTGCCTCTTGAGGCAGGCTTGTTGTCACTGTAGCCTCGTCCCACAAAATCAGGAACTCCCTTCTTGCCACAGACCAGTTATCTGCCCTGGGTGCTGGGAACACTCCTGGAGGTCAGGGACCTGCACTGAGCTGGGTCCTCAGGCAGGCTCTGCTCCTGCCCTGAATGGCGGGGCAAAGAAGGGGGGAGTGGATGTACTGGGAGCTGGGTGAGCCCACCTGCAGTTGGGTGTTGCTCAGAAGTCAGTTGCATTTGTGCACTGGGTGGAATCTCTGAGGATTTCACCGCTGGAAGGGAAGTGTGGACGCCCAAGAACTTCCTCTACTGAGCTCTCCTAGCACCTTTTTCTTCTATTTATTTATTTATTTGACAGAACCTCGCTCTGTTGCCCAGGCTGGAATGCAGTGGCCTGATCTTGGCTTACTGCCGCCTCTACCTCCCAGATTCAAGCAATTCTCCTGCCTCAGTCTCTGGAGTAGCTGGGATTACAGGTGCATGTCACTATGCCCAGCTAATTTTTGTATTTTTAGTAGAGATGGGGTTTTACCATGTTGGCCAGGCCAGTCTCGATTTCCTGACCTCAGGTGATCCGCCCACCTGCCTCAGCCTCCCCAGAGTGTTGGGATTATAGGCATGAGCCACCATGCCTGGCCCTTTTTTTAAAGCAACAACAACACCAACAACAAATTTTTAGGCCAGGTGTGGTGGTTCACTCCTGTAATCCCAGCACTTTGGGAGGCCAAGGTGGGCGGATCATTTGAGGTCAGGAGTTCAAGACCAGCCTGACTAACAACATGGTGAAACCTTGTCTCTACTAAAATACAAAAATTAGCTGGGCGTGGTGGCGGATGCCTGTAATCCCAGCTACTTGGGAGGCTGAGGCACGAGAATCACTGGAACCCAGAAGTTGGAGGTTGAGGTGAGCTGAGATCTGTGCCACTACTGCACTCCAGCTTGGGTGACAGAGTGAGACTCTATCTCAAAAAAAAAAAAATAAATAAATAATAAAGACAATTTTTTAGCAGCTTGATTAAGGTATAATTGGTGTATCATAGCGTTGTAAGTGATTTTAATGAATTTGCAGAGATTTACTACAAAAATTGACCATATTCCCTAAAAGATCTCTTCTGGATATTTGCTGTCAGTCCCCATTTCCACCCCCAGTGTCCTGGACAACCATTAATCTAATTTTCTGTCTCTAAAATTAACTCTTCTAGACATCTTATATAAATGCAATTATACAGAATGAGTTCTTTGGGGTCTGGCCTCTTTAACTTATCATAATTTTTAGAGGGTCATCCATGTTGTGACATGAATGAGTACTTCATTCCTTTTTTGGGGGAGTGGGGAGCAGGGTCTCCACTGTGTCCCCAAGCTGAAGTACAATGGTGCAGTCATGGTACACTGTAGCCTCGACCTCCTGGGATCAAGCAATCCTTTCACCTCAGCCTCCTGAGTAGCTGGGAGGCACTCACTACCATACCCAGCTAATTTTTAAAATTATTTGTAGAGACAGGGCACATTGCTAAGCCTGGTCTCAAATTCCTGGGCTCGAGTCTAAGGCCCAAAGCTCTTAGGGAGCTTGTATTCCAGTAGGGTAGACAGGCAATAACCACATAATGTCAGGTGGCAAGCATGAGTGAGGGGAAGAAGAGCTATTTCAGATAGTGTGGTCAGGGAGGACTTTTTGGAGGAGGTGACATGGGGCAGAGATCTGAAGATACAATCTGAGGTCTGGAGCCAGAGGTTCTTTCCAGGCAGAAGCCAGCTCAGGTAGTTCAGGGCATAGGAAGATATCCACCCTGACATCCTGGGATTCTTTCCTGAATATTTTTGGGTGTTGTTGTTGTTGTTATTGTTTTTTAGACGGAGTCTGTTGTCCAGGCTAGAGTGCAGTGGTGCAATTTTGGCTCACTGCAACTTCCACCTCCCAGGTTCAAGAAATTCTCCTGCCTCAGCCACCCACATAGCTGGGATTACAGGCACCCGCCATCATGCCGGGCTAATTCTTGTATTTTTAGTAGAGACAGGTTTCACTCTGTTGGCAAAGCTGGTCTTAAACCCCTGACCTCAGGTGATCTGCCCACCTCAGCCTCCTGAAGTGCTGGAATTACAGGTGTGGGCCACCTCGCCTGGCCTGACATCTATTATCTCTTGAAGGAGCCCGGCCGGAGGGTGAGGGAGCCGCTCTGGCCTTTTCCTGCATGGAAACCTGTGAGCAGGTGGAGTGTGCACTGAAGCGCAGAGAGGGCCTCCTGGCCAGGGGACATCTGGAAGTGTACATGTTGTCCTGGAGGGGAGTGGCGGTGAGGGAGGCTTTAAGAACGTTTCTTTGGGTCTAGTTCTAAGCTGTCCACACTACCTTCATAGGTTGGACCAATTGGGGTTGTAAGTGGACTGTCTGGCCAAGGCAGGGTTTGTTTGTTTTAACAAACTGTCAAGTGTTTGTAAGCCTGGTTTATCCCAGAGCCGGGGTATACAGTAAGTACTCTGCAGCCTCTCCACCACGCTCCTCATCTCATCTCCCACCAGTGTTCACCCAGCGGTGTCATACACAGTGCCACAGAATGGGGCGTCCACCTGCAGTTGGGCAGGCAGTCTGGAATGAATGGCAGGAAAAACTCCAGCCCTGTGGAAACCACAGGCTTAAATGTATGCCTTTGGCCCCAAAGGCCCTCTAGTAAGTTGAGCCTGAAGGTAACTGTCTCCTGTGCGCTCAGTGCTTCACAGTGTGCACAGCTTGGCCTCAGTCTTTGGTTTATTTCTTCCCTCTTGCCTGTCTGTGGCCAGCAGCAGTGGGGGGTGTCACTATCCCAGCCTGTAGATAAAGAGCTGAAGGTGCTGAGAGGATTGGTCCCCTGGTGGGTGGTGGCAGCTGCCAGAGACGTGGGTACTATGCATGCGTTATCTCACTGCATCTCCCAGACGCTCTCCTGCGAAGAAGCTGAGCCCTGGGTTGATGAAGCACTTGCCCAAGTCACCAAGCCCAAGTGGCACAGCTCACACTCCCAACCCAGGGTGCTCTGCTGAGGGAGAGCCCCAAAAGCTCTGGGGAGGAGTCAGGGGACACTTGACTCCTAAGCGTTCCTTCTTTTGTGTTTACCTGGTGGAGGTGAACAGCGTGCCCGCAGGAGGCTGGATGCAGCCTTTGGAGGGGATGAAAGGCTGTAGGCCTAGCAAGGAAGGCTTAGGATCAGCTGCAGCTTCTACTTCTCACCCTTGGT
This sequence comes from Cacajao melanocephalus, assembly GCA_963573385.1. Taxonomy (NCBI): domain Eukaryota; kingdom Metazoa; phylum Chordata; class Mammalia; order Primates; family Pitheciidae; genus Cacajao; species Cacajao melanocephalus. Next base: position 20,149 of record CAUYLG010026758.1, read on the forward strand.
GTCACCTCGTGGCTGACCTTCCTCTCTCCACGTCTACTCTATCTGGGCCTGGGCATGCCCTGCCACATGCAGAAAGAGCCTGTGCCATACCGTTTCTCCCTGGAACTCCTTGGTGGCCAGTGAGACTGTCACCCTGGGGTATCAAGGTGGACAGGGCAGGTGGAGCCCCGCACTTGCCATCCTTCTTCCTTCCCAGAACGCTTGGCCCAGTGTCCACCCACATCCTTCTCCCACCAAGGCTTCCTCCTAATGGGACCGTGGCTTGAGAAACAGGGCCCCTCAGGGCTGGGGCTGCCCTTGGAGGTGGGAAGGATGAGAGATCGGCCTGACTGGGGTGGCCTCCAGCTGAAGCCGGCACTGGGAGCATGGGATTAGGGGTCCTGCCAGGCAGAAAAGGGTTTCTCGTTTACCATGTCCTCGCCTCCCTCTTTCAGGTATAGTGTCTTTTCCCGTGACCGGGAGTTCATAGAAATAGTTAAGTATAAGATGATCGTGTGCGAGAATGTTGGTACTAAACCAGCATGGACAGTTTACCGGATTTCTCTACTACTAACTTGTCTGCACTGAGTGCGACTCACCCCTAACCCGGTGGGAGCGCTGACTAGAGGGGGCGGGAGGTTGGTGGCGTGAGCTCCAGATGGTGCATGTGCCCTTGGGCTTGGCATGGGGCGTGTCTTCGTGTGAAGGAGCTCAGGGAGCAGCGAGAGGGCTGAGCTGAGCTGCATGCAGAGGGGCCTCTCAGGAGCCCTGTGCCCTGTGGCTGATCTTTTAACAAAACTCTGGGACCAGAGGGCTTCAAGTCTGACCAGGACCTGCAGTACTTCCCAGCAGAAAGCCTAGCCTCTAGCCCATCTCCCTGGCAGGGGCTGAATTATGGATTACTCACATGGGGTCTAAGAGACCTGAATGAGTCCCACCCCTAACACGTGATGTTTGCATTTTCTATTGCTGAGTAGCCGCTCTGTGATTAAAACAAGAGTCTAGAAAGTCAAGGGGGCTCTGTGGCCCTACCACTCCCAGGCTGGAGGGCAGATTCTTGCTTTGTCAGCCCCACCTCAGCCCCTGTCCATAGGCAGAAGGGGTTTTTATTAATACATGATTGTAGCCTTATAGATGATGAGATTGTGTGTCTTGCTTTGAAAATTCTGCACAAAAGCCTGGTTCCCAGTAGCTCTACCAGCCTTCAAACTGCCCATTTCTAAAGCTTTCCAGTAGCCCAGTGATGCAGCTGGAAAGCCCAGGGCCCAGTTTTTCAGGCTACCATACCCCGTGCGTGGAGGCAGCTGGGAGGTTTGTGGTAACTCCATGAGCCTCAGTTCCTCCCTGCCCCATGGGCTCAGAGGCCCAACACCCCTGGGTGCTGAGAGGGCAGGGTGCCCTTCACAAGCAGGCAGGGTGTGGGCAGTCCCTTCAGGATGTGGGGTCAGTCTTAGGAGGGCGGGCGCCCCTCGGCTGTTGAGTCCCTAGACTCCTGGGGACCCCTAGGTGGGAACTGGGCTCTACCCAACAGTAGCCGCCCCCAGCCACAGTGCCAGCCTTGGGCTGGGTCTTCTGTGCTAGACCTCTCCTGGGCCCCTCCTTCCTTCTTACTCAAGTCCAACCCCAGATACTTTCAGTTGCCATGATTCTGAGGATCTGGTGCCCCTGGGAAGGTGTGACAGTCCCGGCACCCACTAGCTGGCCCAGGCCCCAAGCTGCCAGCGTGGCCTTCTTGAGACCCTGTGTCACCCTCCTAGGGACCAAGAGCACGTGGCTGTCTGATAAGCCTGGCCTGTGTGACTGCTCTGGACATGCACCCCCAGGTCCCTGTACAGCTGAGCAGGACAGCTCGGGGGTCCAGGGCCATGATGCATGTGTCTGTCTTCTCTCCTGGGTTGCAGCCACCCCACGTCATGCTGCAGCGCTGCAGAGATCATGGCTGTCCTCTTTTTCCACACCATGCGCTACAAGTCCCAGGACCCCCGGAACCCGCACAATGACCGCTTCGTGCTCTCCAAGGTAAGAGCCCAGCTGCCCACTGCCAGCCACACCTTGCCTGGGACTGGGGTCACACGGGTCCTGGAATGGTGAGTGGTCTCTGAGGAGGCGTGGCTCAGCCCACCTCTCCCAGGTTCCTTCTCCCTGCTCATCCTGGCCCCTCCCTCAGTGTCCTGCTCTGTGCTGACCCAGCTGGCTAAGGAATACAGGACTGAATGGGTTGCTCTTCCATGGAGCCCGGGTACATTAATCACGCCTTAACCCAGAAAAGTGGAGTAGGGACCACAGAAACTTCTGCTGTGTGTTCCACCCAGTCTGGATGTTGACAGGCAGGACTGGCATCTGGTCTGGGTTGGGGCTCCCTGCCTGCTCTTTCTGTTGCCCCAGCACTCCCCAGGCCACGGTTTGCCCCCCTCAGGGGTGGTGGTGTGTTGTAGCAGGGTTTTGGATGGCACCCCCCCGAGCCGCCCCTTCTGGGTGGAATCACAGCCACAGACCCCTGAAATCCACCTGTACCCAGGCCGGCCTCCATGGCGTCTGGTCTCTCGGGGCAGGCTTTAGAGCTTAGAAGTCTGTCCAAGTTGTTCCCATGCCAGAAACCAGGGATTAGGGCGGCCGGCTGCCTGCTGGGGTTTTGGCTTCGTCCAGCCTCACAGCTGTGCCCCCTGCACCTGTCTTAGTGTCGCCTGGCCTTGGCTGTGGGAACTTTGGGCTGAAAACCAAGAGGCTGAAGAGGACTAAAAGGGGAGAAGTGGCCTTCACTTGCTTCCTCCCCTGAAATGGATGCTGCAGTTGGCCAGCTTGGCCAGGTCCCAGGGCTCAGTGTGCAGTAGGCACAGCCCCAAGCGGATCCACTCCCCACGTGACCCCACCCCACTGTCCATCTCCCGGCAGGGCCATGCAGCTCCCATCCTGTACGCTGTCTGGGCTGAAGCTGGCTTCCTGCCCGAGGCAGAGCTGCTGAACCTGAGGAAGATCAGCTCTGACTTGGACGGGCACCCGGTCCCGGTAAGTGCTTCTGCCAGAGCCTGCCATGCCTCTGCCTCTACTTCTTGTTTCCCAGGCATGCAGGACAGAGGGAGGGGGTGCCCACTGAGAAGTCAGAGGTATTGAAAGGTGGAAGAGGGCATTAAGACGAGGAAGGAAAGTAGCAGGTGTTTTAGGGGCATGTATTCACCCCACACTGGTGCTAAAGGGAAAGGCCTTCTGAGGCCTCAGCCAGGGGTGCTCTGGGATGACTTTAGGGAGGGCCTCTCCCCAAGCTTCCCTTGTGTGCTGGGCCTCCCTGGCTAGGTAGCTACAACTGGGGAAGCGAGGGGACTCGATAAGAGGGTGGATGCAGGATTTGGCGACGCCCTGGGGAAGGGACCCAGCTTGTTCCTTGGGGTGCCAACTGGCATCCTTGCTAATGTTTAGACTTCATGGATTACCACAAAAACTGTCACTGTGGTCTGGGTCCCTACAAAGGCCAAATGTTCTGTGTCAATGTTTTCATGATTTTTTTCTCCCAGCCCTTTGTGAAGTGGGTGATGTGGGAACTGAGGCCACATAGCTGGCTAGTGGGCAGGGCTGGGATTTGAACCTGCAGCTATAATTAGTTCATTAGGTAGAGGCCACCCTGGGGCCTGACCTTCTGCAGGGGAGGGGCTCTCTGGGTCTGGGTGGGAGTGTGGCTCCCTCGGCGGGTGAGGCCAGAATCCCTTCTTCTCTCTGATTAACTACGGCCTTCTGTTATGACAGAAACAAGCTTTCACCGACGTGGCCACTGGCTCCCTAGGCCAGGGCCTTGGGGCCGCATGTGGGATGGCCTACACTGGCAAATACTTTGACAAGGCCAGGTAACACACCTACTCTCGCCTACTCCCCACCGCCTACTCCCCACCCCCACCCTTGGTAGTTTTGGGGAGTGGTTCTCAGGTGACCCATCCTTCACTGCCACCCCCCAGGTACTTCCTCTTTCCTGGCTAGGGCAGAATAATACATACACATGGGCTCTTTTGCTCTTTAAACACCTGCTATGGCTGGTGCCATGACCTGCCCTTCTCAAGTGAGGAGACATTCAGGAGTTAAGGGACCTGCCCCGGGGTCCATCAGCAGTGACTGGCAGGGCCGGGTTTGCACAGAGTGCGTGCTCCCAGTCAAGTGCTCTTCTGCCAGCGTGCTTAGGCTGAGGACTTCCTGTGTTGCCCCCAGCCCTGTGGCCAGACCCCAGAAGTCTCAGAAAGACCCACCCCCAGGCCCCTGTCTGACTAGGTAACAGGAGCCCAGGCCTGAGCCACTTGCCTTTATCTTGGTAAAGGGGAGGGTTGTGGGTTCTGGGGTATCCTGGGATACCTGTAGGCCACCTCCTATCAGCAGGGAAGAAACAAACATTTGAGATACTGAGCCTTCAGAGGGTGGCCTGACCAGAAAGGTACGCTGCTCCGGCACCCAGCAGGTGGTTTGCAGGAGCAGCTCCTCACGGCCCCCCAGGCAGGTTCTAACCATCAGTTTGTCTGCTGTGGTCAAATTTGGCCTATGGGGTTGTAAACTGTTAAGAATAATGGCCGACTGAGGGAAGGATTGCTTGAGGCCAGGACTTCGAGAACAGCCTGGGCCACAGAGCAAGACTCTCTACAAAAAATACAAAACTTAGCCAGGCATGGTGGTGCATACCTGTAGTCCCAGCTACATGGGAGGCTGAGGTGGGAGGATCACTTGAGCCTAGGGGTTCAAGATTATAGTAATCCATGATAGAGCCACTGTACCCCAGCCTGGACTACAGAACAAGACTCTGCCTCTAAAAAACAAATAATTTTTTTAAAAAGAATAATCATTGTATTAGTCTATTTTCACACTGCTGATAAAGGCATACCTGAGTCTGGGAAGAAAAAGAGGTTTAATGGAGTTAAATTCCACATGGCTGGGGAGACCTCATGATCATGGCAGAAGGCAAGGAGTAGCAAGTCACATCTTACATGGATGGCAGCAGGCAAAGAGAGAGCTTGTGCAGGGAAATTCCCATTTTTAAAACCATCAGATCTCGTGAGACTTACCATCACGAGAACAGCATGGGAACGAACCGTCCCCATGATTCAGTTATCTCCCACTGGGCCCCTTCCACAACCTGTGGGAATTATGGGAGCTACAAGATGAGACTTGAGTGGGGACCCAGAGCCAAACCACATCAATCACTCATCAGAAGGATTCCTTCACCCTTTGAGGGGTAGGCCCTGTGCTCAGTGCGCATGTGCTGTGTCGGGTTCCACCTTGAAACACCCCATGAGTTGGTAGTGGTGTGAGAACCGTAACTGGTCTTACAGGTGAGGAAACTGAGGCAAGATGCTGGCTAGGCCATCCGGTCAGTGGTGGAGGTACCCAGAGTCCATATTCAGCATTCCCAGGCTGCTCTGGGAGCGGCTGAGGGCAGCACAGGAGCTGGGGAGCCCTGTGGGCGGGGAGCCTACTGGAGGAGGAAGGCCAGTGGGGCTGGCCTGCAGGGTGGGAGAAGGGCCCAGCTCTGCAGCCAGTGCCATCTCCACTGCCCTGTCGTCCACCCTGCAGTAGAAGCGCCATGCCAGGGCTATTGTGGGGCTGGCAGGCAAGTGGGGTTCAGGATGACTGTGGGTCCTTGAAGGACAGGAGTCTGCAGGGAGCACCTTCTGTGTGCAGGCCCTTCCCCAGGACTGGCTCTCCAAGGAAGCCTCACAGTCCCTGGCTGAACCTTGGGGCAGGCTCAGCTATACCCAGAAGTGATTCACTGTGAAGTAAAGAGGGAGAGAGACACAAAGAATGGGATGCATGTTTAAGAGCACTGTATTTGGCAGAGAACCAGAGATGTGAGTTAATTATTTCCTACAGTTGCTGGAAATAATTCCCTGTGAAGGGGCATTTCCTGACCCTAACATAATTGAACAAGTCAGTGTAGGGAGAAGGAGTTTAGCTGGGTTCCCAGAAGCCAGGGTGGCTCAGGGCCAGGGTTGGCTGGAGCCTTGGCCCTCTGACTGTACCTGGGGGAGGAGCCAGGGCATCCCAGGATTATCATGCCAGGCCAGGCACCCAGAGGTAGCATCTTGATAGAGCAGATTGGCCTCCGCTCACTGTTTCTCCCTGCCCTCCTGTTTAAAAAATACAGAATGGTATTAAGAAATGAATGTTTTCCATATTCTTAACACGCTGCCTCCCACCTCCAATTTAAATCTAATGATGTATTTTGTCCATGTTATGAAAAAAGCTTACAAATTTGTAATCCCAGTGTATGTGTGTGTGTGTGTATATATATATATATATATATATATATATATATATATATATATAGAATATAAAACCAAATATTACACTTTAAACCAAAAGCCTTCTATCATGAGCATTTTCTCATGGCATTAACTGTGGAGAGCTGATTTGGGGTTTTTCTTTTCTTTTCTTTTCTTTCTTTCTTTCTTTTTTTTTTGAGATGCAGTCTTGCTCTGTTGCCCAGGCTGGAGTCCAGTGGTGCAATCTCGGCTGACTGCAACCTCCACCTCCTGGGTTCAAGCAATTCTCCTGCCTCAGCCTCCTGAGTAACTGGGATTACAGGCACGCACCAGCATGCCTAGCTAATTTTTATGTTTAGTAGAGACAGGGTTTCACCATGATGGCCAGGCTGGTCTCAAACTCCTGACATCAGGTGATCCATCTGCCTCAGCCTCCCACAGTGCTGGGATTACAGGCATGAGCCACCGCACCCAGACTAAGAGCTGGTTTAATGATCATGTAACGCTCTGTTTTATGGAGATGCTATAATCCATCTAGCCAGCCCTGTTGTTGGACATGTAGTTTCCAAATCCTTCTGCAACAAATGTTGACCTTCTGTTTAGGGTTCCTTCTCTTCATATTAGTTCATGTCTGGATGTTTGCAGCCCCTACCCCTAACTCTAACAGCTCAGGCAATACTAAGCCTCAGGGTTAGCCCAGGCTCCTGTAGGCCCCCTTTCCTGTCCACAATCCCTTCCTTGGATTCTCCTTGGGACCTCAGAGCCTCCTCTGATCTGAGCCTGTTGGCCCTGTAGGGCTTAGCCTTGTGCCTAGTCTCAAAGCCCAAATCTGTGCTGGGCCTCCCGTGCTAACCTCGGTTTGGCTTCCCTGGAAGTGGGTGTGGGCTTGGGGTGGCAGCCAGTTGGCTTCCCTGGAATCCCTTTCTGGGAAGTCGAGTTCCCTACAGGCCTCTCTGGTTCAGCCCCATCATGTGGCCCCTTTCTGGAGCTGCTGTGCCAGACCGGAGCCCCTCCAGGATCTTGGCCCCCTCAAAACCCATAGGGGAAAGAGGAGGCGAGGCTGGGACAGAATAGGGCCTCTGAAGTGTGGGCCTGAGGCTTTGTCCTTTTGGCCATGGAACCAGAGGCCTGGCCTGGCCTGGTGGAGGCCACAGAAGAGTAGCGTGAGGTAGGGGAGGCTGCAGGGAGTGCTCCCAACCTGCTGGCATGTGGAAGTGCTGAGTCATGCTGACCGCTCTGGGGCTGGCTGGCCCAGCCTCTTCCTGCTGGCCCTGCCTTGGCCCTGCAGCAGGGAGGCCTGGAGGCCTGAACTGCTGAGCCTGCAGCTGGGTTGAGGGCCTTTTCCTGCAGGAGCAGGAGGGCAGCTGTGTCCCCTGAGCCCAACCAGGCACCAGCCTCATTTCCTGAGGCCACACAGCTGGACACTGGGCAGGGTAAGGGGAGGTGCCCAGGTCCCGCCACTCCTCACCCTATGTGCATGCCTGCACTGAAAGGAGCGGACAGTCTGGCTGCAGTCAGGCCTGTGTTTGCATCCTGGCTCAGCAACTTCCTGACAGCGCGACCTTTAGACAAGTCCTGTGTCTTTTGATGTCATCCCTCTGCCACCCCCATCCCCTCATGTCTCCCAGGCTGGGCTCAGAGTCCCTGAACTGGTCTCCTTTCCTCTAGCCTCACCCCTTCGCCCACTCCTCCCCTGGGGCTAGGGAATGTTCTGTGGTTCTGTTTGCTGGGTAATTTATCCCAAGTTCAATGCTTTTTTTTTTTTTTTTTTTTTTGGAGACAGGGTCTTGTTCTGTCACCCAGGCTGGAGTGCAGTGGCACAATCTCAACTTACTCCAACCTCTGCCTCCTGGGTTCAAGTGATTCTCCTGCCTCAGCCTACTGAGTAGCTGGGACTACAGGCGCCTGCCACCACGCCTGGCTGATTTTTTTTGTATTTTCAGTAGAGACGAGGTTTCACCATGTTGGCCAAGCTGATCTCAAACTCTTGACCTCAAGTGATCTGCCTGCCTTAGCCCCCAACATGCTGGGAGTACAGGTGTGAGCCACCACGCCCAGCCCCGGTGCTCTTTTTAACATGTCTCACTATCTTGAAAAGATCACGGTTGCCTGTGTTGAGGGGAGAAGGCCTCTAGGGTAGAAAAAGGGCCAGGTCCAGCCTCAATCTTGGGGTCAAGGGTCCACCATGCTCCATCCTCCGCCTGAGCCCTCTTGCTCCGGGGTCTTCCCTGGTGTGCCTCAGCCCTCCCTGGCCCAGCTCCCTCCTCCAAGCAGAAGCAGAGCTTGGTTCCCAAGGTTCCCTTTTTCCCACTGGCCCACCCAGCCGTCTCAGGGCTTCCTCCAACCTCTGGTTCACAGTGGGGTCCGTCCCCTGCAGCAGGTGTCTCAAGCCCATCCACCCACTCTTCCTCACTTTCCTCTTGCTCCAGCAAGCCCCATTTTTCTAGATCTTATCAGTCAGATCCCTGTTGTCCTAGACTTCTGTTTCTTAACAATCAGTACTTCTTTCTGAGCTCCTGATGACTTTCTTCATGGCCATTTTCTCTTGGGGTGTGGCTTGGGGTGGGCTGCAGGGACCTGGTGGCACTGTTGCCCTTTGAGTGTAAATATCGTCTGTTCTGCATAGCCACACATGGCTGCTCCTTTACCCAGAGTGCAGGCTCCTTGGAGGGGTAGGGGCTGGGTCCCAGGCTGAGAGGTGGTTTAATGATCATGTAATGTTCTATTTTATGCAGATGCTATAATCCATCTGCAGGCTCCTTGGAGGGGTGATGCCAGGAGCCAGTTGGGTCCAGGTGAGAGGAACCGGCCTGACTCACTGTCTGTTCACAGCTACCGAGTCTATTGTATGCTGGGAGATGGGGAGCTGTCAGAGGGCTCTGTGTGGGAGGCCATGGCCTTCGCCAGCATCTACAAACTGGACAACCTCGTGGCCATTCTTGACATCAATCGCCTAGGCCAGAGCGACCCAGCCCCGCTGCAGCACCAGATGGACATCTACCAGAAGCGGTGCGAGGCCTTCGGGTACGTATGAGGCTGTGGCCTGAGCGTGGTCACAGCATGGAGAGTGGTCTGTGATCACAGCTCTGCAGGTGCAGGAGCTGAAGCTGAGACCTTAAGCCTCATCTATAGGTCCCTTTCTTTAGCATTTGACTCACAATTTCAAACTCTAGGCATTTGGACTTAGCGGCTCAGGCCACCACCATGGATTTGTGGGCCAGGCCCAGTTTTAAGTGAGTTTCCTTGTTTTTGCAGCTGTGGCATGGTGGTTCTCAGAGCTTCCACATATCATCTTACATAGGCTCACTTTATTCTTGAGGGAGGAGGGTCCTTTTTTTTTTTCTTTTTTGGAGACAGAATCTCTCTCTGTCACCCAGGCTGAAGTACAGTGGCATGATCTTGGCTGACTGCAACCTCTGCCTTTAAGGTTCAAGTGATTCTCCTGCCTCAGCCTCCCGAGTAGCTGGGATTACAGGTGTGCACCACCACACCCAGCTAATTTTGTATTTTTAGTAGAGATGGTGTTTCACCATGTTGGCCAGGCTGGTATCGAACTCCTGAAGTCAAGTGATCTGCCTGACTTGGCCTCCCAAAATGCTGGGATTATAGCCATGAGCCACCATGCGGCCGAGGGAAGAGGGCTCTGAGGGATGGGGGCTCGCTTGGTAAAGCTAAAGGACATATACTTATGAAGAGGTTTGAACTTCAGTTTGGGGGCCACCTCCTGTGCCCAGCCCCAGCCAGCCTGGGGAAGAGGAGCAGGCCCCTGGTGAAATGGGAGAGTGGGTTTCCAGATGCTCCCCTTGGGCCTTGACTGATTATGAATTCAGGGTCAAAGGGCACAAAGTAGGGAGGTGGGTCTGCGTGGGTGTCAGCCAGAGGGCCCCACCTCAAAGCCTCCACCGTGGCGCCAAACACAAGCTGCTCCACAGAGGAACCCAGCATTGGCTGAGGAGGCTGTGGAGGGAGGGGAGCAGGGCAGGGGCTATGCAGGGCTTCGGGACCTCAGGCCAGGCCTCCAGGGCTGCCTTTTGTAGATGAGCCCATGCCTGTGACTACACTTCATGACAGGATGCTTGAGGTTACCTTACAGTAGCACAGCAGATGCAGGCCTGTGTTCCCTGATGACTGACCTCAGAAAGGGAGAGGAGGAAGGGGGGAAATCATCTCTGTTGGACAGACGAGGAGACTGAGCCACAAGGTCCTCACCCCACAGGCATCCTCAAGGCCACATCGATCTGGGGACTCAGAGTAAAACCCCAGCAGCACCCCCAGGACCTGTGTCCATAACCTCATGGCTCAAGCCAGATTCCTGAAGTCCTGGCTCCACCGCTGACTTGCTTCGTGGCGTGGGGCATGTTACTTACTCCACCTTAGGTGTCTCAGTTGACTTGTCTGTAACTGAGGGGGCAACTCAGCAACCAGGCACAGCATGGTGAGGCTTCAGCGGGCCAATATGGATAGTGCTTGGCATGGCACCTGCACAGAGGGAACACTCAGTTTGAGCGGTGCTATTTTTATTATGCCAGAAAGAGTCCCCAAAAGGACTTCTTTTCCCCAAAAGGACTTCTTTTCAAGAGAAAGGCTGCTCTGCCCCAGCTCCTTCCTGTATATTTGACAACATGGTTCATTTCATAAAAGTTTCCAGCACCATATCTAGCATCTGTGGAGTGATCAGATGTGTTCCCTGAATAAAAATTGGGCCAAAAAATTCTTCAAGAATCTAATAACAGACAGATTCCAAACCCAGTGCACTGACCCCAGAACAGCTTTCAGTAGGAAATGAGCAGATCAGGAATGAAAGAAACAATAAAGGAACTGAGCTCTGGATTACTTAGGAAGAGGAGGAAGACCTGTGCAGAGGCAAACAAAAGGAAGTAAAATAATGTGAAAAAGAAAGGGATAAAAAAAAAACAACCCAGACTGGAAACAGGAATGTTGCACACTTTCTACGACTCCAGCTCAGGCTGCAGCTGGGGGGTGGAGCCTGGGCAGACCCCCAGATGCCAAGGCAGACCTTTCCCTGGGAGCTTCCTTGGTGCTGTGGCCCCTGGGCATTGCCCCTCACTCTCTGCCCCTTGTCCCCAGTTGGCATGCCATCATCGTGGATGGACACAGTGTGGAGGAGCTATGCAAGGCCTTCGGCCAGGCCAAGCACCAGCCAACAGCCATCATTGCCAAGACCTTCAAGGGCCGAGGGATCTCAGGTCAGTATGCATGAGCTGCCCTCCCCACCTTCACCCCTGGTCTGGGCCCTGTGGCTGCATAGCTGTGACCCTCAGTTCCAGGGAAACACCAGCCCTTCCTGCTCACTGAGTACACTAGGCTCCAGGGAAGGGGGGTGGGAGACGCTATGACTCAGCGACCCCATGGCTGAGCCAGGATTTGAACTCTGCTGGGGCGGGGGGGCATGTATAGGCAGGAAGAGAGGAGGGACTTGGAGGGTCTGTGGGTGAGAAGAAGGCACCTGGCTGGCACCTTTCAGAGCTGCAGCTCTGTGTGCTCTGCCAGCTCCAGCCACCTGCCCCAGCTGAAGGGCCAACAAAACCGGGCAGGGCCTGGAAAGACTGCTCCCTCCAGGAGGTGAGTGGGGCACTCCTCAAGCAATGGCTGGTACTTAGCAAGGCCTGTGTGGGCCGAGAGCTTTGGGCTTCTGCCCCAGGCTGGAGAATGAGGCAGGTGTAATCTACTCTCTGGCACCCAAGTGTGGTCTCCAGATCCCTAGGCTTGGGATGGCCCTCACCCATTTTAAAGATGAGAAAATTAGGCTCCAAGTGTCCCCTTGCCCAGGGATAGAGGAAGTCTATGGCATGAGGTCGGGCTGATTCCAGGGCCTGGGTCGGCTTCCCTGCCAAATGCCCCTGGCTGCCTACCTGCTTGCCCCTAGGGGTTGTGGCTCGTCCTGCCCATGTAGACTCAGGTATATAAGGATGTTCTGAGAGGGGGTTTGGCAGTGCTGGGAGGTGTCTAGGAGGGGGTGGATATTGAGGAAAGGGCTCTGGGGTATTGTTATGGCTTTGGTGCTACTGCCTGGCACTGCCCTCAGGTGTTCATAATACTGGGCAGGATCTGGACTGCCTGCAGCTTCTGGGGAGCTCCTGCTAATCTTGGGTGCTGCCTGGGAGGGTCAGTATGTTTTTGGCTCTGGCCAGACTCCAGTGACTACTGAGGTGACCTCCAAGGAGGGGGCTATTCAGCCTTGCTGGCCCCACACAGCAAGGGCTCAGCACGCTTAGGTGCTTATAGACCCCTCTGCTGCTCACAGATGCATCAGGTGACCCTGGCAGTACACACCCTGTTCTGGGCCTTGCCTTCCCCTTCTGATGGGTGGGGTGTGGGGAGGAAGAGAAGGGACACATTGGTGAAGGGATGGGGCAGTGGGCCCAGAAACACACACCTGCTCACACGTGGTTCCTCCTTTCCCACTCGGCTGTGAGCTCCTGGAGGACCAGGCAGTAGACAGTGAGTGCTGGGCACACAGGACTCCATCCTGTTCACTGTGACCCTCCTTTCCTGGCCCCCATGACCGCTGGGCTCCCCCTGTCTGGGATGATGCCATTCCGCCCTCAGCAGGAAGGGGGGGCGCCAGGCTCCTAGGGCAGCCTCTGGCCCTCTAGGAACTTCTGTCTTACCCCTTCCTCTCTCCTCCTGTGTTGGGTCTGCAGGGGTAGAAGATAAGGAGTCTTGGCATGGGAAGCCCCTCCCTAAAAACATGGCTGATCAGATCATCCAAGAGATCTACAGCCAGATCCAGAGCAAAAAGAAGATTCTGGCAACACCCCCGCTGGAGGACGCCCCCTCCGTGGACATTGCCAACATCCACATGCCCAGCCCGCCCAGCTACAAAGTTGGGGACAAGGTATAGAGTGGGGCCTGCTTCTCCAGACCCGTAGTTCTCAGGTCCTTCGAGGCTGTGGCCCAGAGGTACCCTCCGGAGGGCTGGGAAAGGGAGGAGAGCGATTTGTTTAGGGCGAGGAGTGATCCCTGAAGTGTTGTTCCTGTCACTTCCCTCAGTGGGACAGATAGCTCTGGAGTTGACCTGCAGAGGCTCAGAGAGGGCAAGGGACTTGCCCACAGTCACTTAGCAAGCTATTGACAGAGCTGGGATCAAAGCCGAGGACTTGCTCCCAAGTCCTTGCATCTTGGTCCACGAGGGACCCTTGGCCTCAGCTCAGGACCCCCACATGTCCTGGGAAAGCCTGGGCAGGGCTGGCCTGCTCCCTGTCCCAAGGGAACCCATTTATGCGGCCTGCTTCTGGCTTTGACTCCCAAGCCTCTGCGTTCCCATGCAAAGTGGGATAGGTTCATAGACCTGGCACAGCAGGCAGGAAAGTTGGGGCTGGTGGGTGTCTTCTGTAGCTTATACCTTTCACAGTTGGGCTAGGGGTAGGGGGCTCCAGGGGCTCCCAAGACATTGACTAGTCGTTGGCAACTTTACAGCAGTTAAAAGTCTCCACAGGACCTTGTGCTCCTGGGCCCCCATTTTTGGTCCTATTTTAATCCTTCTCTAAAAGCTGTGGCTCTGGAGGCAGGCAGGGCTGCAGGCTGCAGCCGTGTACACATCCTCAGAGGGGTCCAGAGCCTTCCCACTCTTCCCTGCAGATAGCCACCCGCAAGGCCTATGGGCAGGCATTGGCCAAGCTGGGCCATGCCAGCGACCGCATCATCGCCCTGGATGGAGACACCAAAAATTCCACCTTCTCGGAGCTCTTCAAAAAGGAGCACCCGGACCGCTTCATTGAGTGCTACATTGCCGAGCAGAACATGGTGGGTGCTGGAGCGGCCTGGCAGGGTTACAGGACAGCCACGTTGCCAGAGCCAGGTGCCTGTGTGGGCCAGCCCAGGGAAACTGTAAGAAAAGCCAGGACCCAGCGTTAACCCCTGACCTTGAGTAGCCACACTTTGGGAGGTTCTGCCCAGGTGCAAATGTCCTGGACAGGTGTGCACATGGGGGAGCTGAATGGGACTGCAGGTACTCTCAGGAGGAGCACGTGCAGGCCAGGCCTGGTGGTGAATGGGGTCTCTTCCAGGTGGAGGGCAGGCCTGGCCAGTAGGCAGGGCTGTGATGGGTTTAGCAGCCAGAGTCTGCTGAGCACCTGTAATGTACACGGCTCTGGTCCTGCCACCCTGATGGATGCAGAGATGAGGGAACTCTGGGCCCCTGACATGTGCCCAGTTGAGAAAGCAGCCCCTTGTCAGGAACTGAGTTTGTGAAGTAAGGAGCAATGTTTTGTCCATTTTTTTTCAAAATATCCCCTCCCGGTAGTCTAGGAGCCCAGCCTGGCTTGCAGGCCCCTAGGGACAGGGAGCTTCCTCTCTGGAGGGCACTCACATCTTCAGAGGTCTTCCAACTGGACCTAAAATTATTTCTGTGGTTTCCAGAGACTGCTTTGCAGGGTGTGGGACTGGGGAGGCCTCAGGTGCTGGGGAAAGAGGCCTCTTGTTGGCTGGCAGATTTTGGAGCCCTGAGGGCAGCTGTTTGGAACGGATGACTGCACTCAGTGCTGCTTCTGGATGAGTAATTTGGGGCCTGAAGCCTCAGCAGGCATGAGGCTACTGCCCTCAGACCCCAGGGAGGGGTTGGGAGGACCTGCCTCTGCAGGAGAAGGTGGTGGGGGACATATTCAGAACCCCAGAAAGGATGGACAATTAATACACAAACTGTGGCCTTCTCCAAGAAAGAGGTCCCAGGCTCCCTGACTACCCTCTGCCCGCCCCTTTGGGCTGACCCTGCCCCACCTGCCCCCAGGTGAGCATCGCGGTAGGCTGTGCCACCCGCAGCAGGACAGTGCCCTTCTGCAGCACCTTTGCAGCGTTCTTCACGCGAGCCTTCGACCAGATTCGCATGGCCGCCATCTCCGAGAGCAACATCAACCTCTGCGGCTCCCACTGCGGCGTTTCCATCGGTGGGTTTAGCCAGGGTATTCACACCTGGAACTCCCTTGACTTTTGCACCTGGAGGTATGGGAGGGAGATGGGCCAGGATTCCAGCTCATGGATGGGGGGGTTCTTATTTCTGCATATCCTTCCCCACACCCCAGGGGAAGACGGGCCCTCCCAGATGGCCCTGGAAGATCTGGCCATGTTTCGGTCAGTCCCCATGTCAACTGTCTTTTACCCAAGTGATGGTGTTGCTACAGAGAAGGCGGTGGAACTAGCCGCCAATACAAAGGTAGGTCTCATGGCTGTTCTTTCTCCTGCTGGCAGCTGTCGATTCCCGAGGGAAACAGAAGAGGAGGCCAGAGCTGGTCACTCGCTGCCCCAGGGGGTGTTTCCTGACCTTGCCCCTGCTGTTTGTGTAGCTTGCGGAAGTTAGACAAGAAAAAACAAAACACACGCCCCGCTTACTGCCACATGGCAGACATTGCCAAGTGATTGCCACAGTCTGTTTCCGCTGAGAATCCTGCAGCCCGGGCCAGTCCAGCAGTTGACACCTGTCCACCCTCCTGAGTTGGGTTCTCCAAGACAGGCAAGGATGAGCTGAGCCATGTGGTCCAGGCCCGGACCTGCACTCCACAGACCCAGTGCATGGTGCTTCCTGCCCTTCTGCCTGGTGCACTCTGGGAGTAGCCCACCTGCAGCCAGTCTACCTGGTGGAAAGTTGCCTTCAGTCTGGGCTGCAAGGTGGCGGGCAGTTCTCAGAGCGTTCAGGGGAGTGTGAGTGGCAGAGGGCAAACAAGGCCCTTTTCTGTGCTGGAGTAGCCAGGACGCGGTGACAAACACTCCCATGGGAAGGGATGGCCTCTCTGGAAAGACCTCGTCTCCAAGGTTGGGTGTTCTACCTCCTGGATCCTTAGCTTCTGTTTCGATCCCAGGGTATCTGCTTCATCCGGACCAGCCGCCCGGAAAACGCCATCATCTATAACAACAATGAGGACTTCCAGGTCGGACAAGCCAAGGTCAGTGTCTCGCACGCCCCAGGAGCCCACAGAGCTGCCCAGACCCTCCATGCTATGACTCCCAGCAGTCGGGGCCCACCCTGCCCCAAGGCCCTAAGCCTTACTTGCCCTCTGTCTCGCCCCCAGGTGGTCCTGAAGAGCAAGGATGACCAGGTGACGGTGATTGGGGCTGGAGTGACCCTGCACGAGGCGTTGGCCGCTGCTGAGCTGCTGAAGAAAGGTAAGGAGAAGGGGCCTCAGAAGGCATCAGTTGAGTGCCCACTGCATGCTACGTCTTCAGGTTCTTTCTTGTCTCTTTTCTTTCTGTCTTCTTTCTTTCTCTCTTTTTTTTTTGAAGCGCTCACAGCTACTGATTAAATAATGATGGCAATTAAAGCCACCCTTGGAGCACTTGTTCTTTCTGGCACGATGCTAAGTCCTGGGGCTGCAGTGCCCACCGCCTCCCTCATGACTCTGAAGTTGAGATCCCCAGCATGATGGTCAGATCAGTGGCCTGGAGCCTGCCAGCAGGGCTGGACTCACTCAGCCAGGCCCTAGCTAGGGAAGCAAGTTATTCCCCCTCACCACGCCTGTTTTCCCATCTGTAAAATGGAGATACAGCCCCTTCCCCACAGGGCTGTCCTGAAGGTTACTCACATGTGACTTGGTGTTCTATCGTTAATACTGAGAGCTCACAGTGTTAGCTAGTGGTATTGTAGGGGAGACAGGCACTGGCTTCTCCTGCAATAGAATCACACAACAGATATCACGTTTTAGCACAAAAGAGAAGGCAGGTGTGCCATCTTCCAGAAAGTGGCCTGAGAGTGAGTAGGAATTGATTAGCAGAGAGGAGAGTGAAGGGAGGCCAGAGCCGGGCCAGGCAGGAGCAAGATGGGGCTGGAGGAGCAAGGGTAGCCCAGCCCCAGGCAGGGGAGACCCAGGGGGGGCGAGCGTTAAGCAGGGCCTGGCAGGCGTGGGTTCGTCCTTCTGAGAAGGTGGTTCTGCCTCTGAGGCCGCACCTGGCCTGACTGCTGGCCGCAGCTCCCCCACGCCACCACATCAACCCTCACCTTCTCAGGTCAGACACCTGGGATGTTTCCTCTTGCATTCCCTTTGTCTTCAAGGGCGTGGGAGCATGAAGGAGGGCGCTCAGGGCCTGCACACTCCACTCAGGGTTCTTAGAGAGTATGGGCAACACAGCTGGCCCAGATGTCCCAGTGCAAGGGGTTGGCAGGCATGAGCTCAGCCATGGGAACGAGGTGGCAAGTGGTTGTCACTGGGACACGGACAGCCCCGCAGGCTGAGCTGTCAGCTACACGCAGCCTGCACCGCCAGGGCAGGTAGTGGTGCCCAGCCCTCTCCTCAGCCACGCCGTGTGCTCTCCCTCACAGAAAAGATCAACATCCGCGTGCTGGACCCCTTCACCATCAAGCCCCTGGACAGAAAACTCATTCTCGACAGTGCTCGTGCCACTAAGGGCAGGATCCTCACCGTGGAGGACCACTATTATGAAGGTAAAGGGCCTGGGGCAGGCAGGCTGGGCAAGGGGCAGGGCCAGAGAGCCCAAGGGCCAGACATACCTCTTCTGTCTGAGCCCCAGGAGGGCAGCTCTGGCCCAGAACACCCAGAGCTGTCCCTCGAGCTGCTAGGACATGGCTTCTTAACAGACCTCAGGCTTAGCCTGGGGACCCAGCTAACTCACGGCTGCTGATGGGCTCTGTGGAGACGCTGCCACCCCGGAAGTTGGTGAGGATTCCAGCCTCACTGCTAAATGGTGGATGGCGGTGTCCCTGAGGTAGTGCAGGGTTGAAGCTGTGGTGTAGCTTGGAAAGCAATGCAGAATTTCTGGTATTTATGAGTCCTTCACACATCAGGCTCCATAAGTGCACACCAGCCCCTCCAAGGAGGAGGCCCCAGTGGGAGAGATGGGCCTTGACTCTGGGGTCAAATGTAGATATCAGACTATGGACGGTGGCTGCCCAGAGGATGGTGTTTAAAACAAAAACATATTTAGCGGCCATATTTGGGCTTATAACAATAACCAGTTCTGGGCCGGGGGTGGTGGCTCATGCCTGTAATCCTAGCACTTTGGGAGGGCAAGGACACCAGATTTCTTGAGTTCAGGAGTTGGAGACCAGCCTGGGCAACATGGCTAAACCAGTCTCTTTAAAATAATAAAAGCAATGAGTTGTGGGATGGCTGCTGGGGCTGCGGGTGGAGAAGGGCAGTGGTGTGCAGCCTCTGCCATCCCAGGTAAGGCTGACAGAGGGCTAGGCCTGTCGCTGCTCACCCTGAGGCCTCATCTTCCCACTCCCATCCTTTCATTTCTAGGTGGCATTGGTGAGGCTGTGTCCACTGCAGTAGTGGGCGAGCCTGGCATCACTGTCACCCGCCTGGCAGTTGACCGGGTACCAAGAAGTGGGAAGCCAGCTGAGCTGCTGAAGATGTTCGGTATTGACAAGGACGCCATTGCGCAAGCTGTGAGGGGCCTCGTCGCCAAGGCCTAGGGCGGGAGTGAGGTGGGGCGGGGGTCTACACATTTCCTGAGATTCTGGGAAAGGTGCTCAAAGATGTACTGAGAGGAGGGGTAAATATATGTTTTGAGAGAAATGAATTGGCCTGGAAACGTTTTCTTCTTTGATGTGGGTGTCCCAAGTCCCATTGGAATCACCTGCAAATGCCCTCAACCTTCAGAGCTGCCACTGCCCTTCCAGGGTGACATTTGACTGCAACCTGCCTTCTGGCTGAGCGGCTGAGGCTCACATCCCTCACCTTGGCCTCAGGCAGCCTGGCCCTGAGGGGCTGGGGAATTGCCTGGGTCTGGAAACTGACCAGGTGCTCTCAGGGCTGCCCCACAGCCTTGCAGTCAGGTCTCTTGGGGTAGGGAGGTTCACCTGCTCATTGTCTCTCATCCTTATCATACCCTCTTAGCCAGGCTTCTCAGAGAAGCAGAGACAGGGTAGCCTTCATCCTGGGGGAAAAAGGACCCTCACGATGGCATCACACATCCTCAATCCCAGGTGTGGAACCGTCTCCCTCAACTTGTTGAAATGCAGATTTCTGGGTCTTGCCACTAGGGCCTGGGACTCCATGTGACAACTGGCCCAGGAGCTTCTGATGTCACACACAGAATTCTGCAGGCCCCAGCTGCTCTGCTGCTCTTAGGGGACTGCTCTCACACTGCTGACCACAGTGAATTTCTCCCCCTGCTGCTCAGGCTCAGGGGAGTCAGCCCTGCTTATAAGGCCAACGTGCAGAACCTTGTACTGGCCAAGAACAAACTCCTGCTGCGGGGGGAAGGCTGGGTGCCCCGGCCGCTGGTGGGGTCCCCAGGAAAGCCTCAGAGCTGTTGGGAGGATGAGACACATTTGTGGACATCTCCACCTGACAATCCGGAGAGAATAAACCTGTCAAAGCCAAGGTCAGGCAACTGCTGCCCAGTTAGCTACTCGGCCAGGTCTGGCAGTGCCAGGGGCTGTGCCTGTGTTTGTCTCAACCCCAGTTCCAGCGGGAGCAGGCACGGGGTGACATGGTTGGGTCCCGAGAAGGTGCCCTGGACTGATGCGTGTTCACTAGTGTGTGGAGGGCAGACCTGGGATTGGAACCTGGGTCTCTGTGACTCTAGCGAGCTTCTGCCCCCTACTGCCCCTGGGGGCCTCAAAAGAAGAATCAT
Organism: Cacajao melanocephalus; assembly: GCA_963573385.1. NCBI lineage: Eukaryota > Metazoa > Chordata > Mammalia > Primates > Pitheciidae > Cacajao > Cacajao melanocephalus. Next base: position 39,909 of record CAUYLG010026758.1, read on the forward strand.
TCAGTCAGCTCCCTGGAAGGGCCCTGGTCCCACAGGACAATGGGAACAGCCCAGGGCTCGGGTCCTGTGCGTCCCCAGAGCCCACAGGCTCCTACGGAGAATCTAGAGGTAAATACCTGGACAAGGGCCCCTGAGCCATAGGTGCAGGCGCAGCCATCTACACTGGCTAGCTATGTCCCAAAGACCTGGGAGGCCCTGACTGACCCAAAGCAGAGGGAAAGGAAGGGCAGCTGCCCTTGCCCCAAACCTGCCTGGCCTTTCCCAGGCCCACACAGCTTGTGCAGGAGGAGAGCCTAGGCAGGATGAGGGAGGAGAGGCAAGACCCTGACCCAGTCACTGAGACCCAGTCCTGGGACATCAAGGCCACAGGAAGTGGGGACATTCAGAGATCCCAGGCCACAGTGAGCTCCAGAAACCATGCCTCCTTTTTGGCGAGAGGACTTAGTGTATAACGTGCTTCGTGTAGGGCATGCTTGGTGCGGAGTGTGCTGGAAGCTGTCACTGGGCCCTTATGGGAGCCTGATGAACTTGTCATTTCTCCCTCAGCCCCTGCTCAGGAAGTACAGGAAGCCACAACAGTGCCTGAGGCATCATGTCTCCTTGGCCTGCCTGGAGGCTGTCAGCCAGCAAGGACTGGCGGGGCCTGATGGCAGAGGCAGCCAAGCAGGAGGGCAGCATGGCCCCACAGCAGCCTAGGACAAACTTCCTGGCACCAGTGAAAGCCCCTCCCAGCCCCGCTGGTAAAGGGGAGGCCGAGGCTACAATCCACACAGCCACAAGCCGGGATGCAGCTGCAAGGAGGAGGGTGTGCTGGTGACCCCTCACGTCGCTACCCGCTCCCGCTCAGGCAAAGGCTGCAGCAGCTGAGCCTGACGAGGAGGGCAGGGCTGGAGGTTCCTCGCAAACTCCCCAGACCAAAACCACCTCCACCGCCCTCTGCTCAGTACGTGGGGCAGTCCTCTCTCCAGGCCTCAGTTTCCTCATCTGTTCATTGGGAATCATGACAGCCTCACAAGGCTGTTGTGAGAATAAAATGAAAGAAGTGTTAATGCCTTCAGAACACTGCTAGGCAGATACAGGCTCAGAAGAAGTTGGAATTCCTAACAGTTGACAGGCAGAGGCACCTGGCTGGGGAGGGCCTTTGTCACTGTGCATTGGGTGACTGCAGACACTTAGAAAGCACAGGCTTTTGCCTGCAGCAGCCCAGGCTGGTGACGGGCAGTCAGGGCCTGGCTCTCAGGGGTGATGGCCCAGCACACAGCTCTTCAACTTGATTGTAACTCCTTGACACAGCCCTGACCTGCTGGGTTTTTATCAGCTTCATTGTGATATAATTCACATACCACACAATTCACCTATTTGAAGTGTATTATTCAGTGGGTTTTAGCATTCACCAAGTTGTCCAACAACGCCACAATCAATTCCGAAATATTTTCATCATCCCCAAAAGGAACCCTCTGTTAGCCATTCCCTCTGCTGAGGGCCACATAGACACCTGTTGCTACAGAGCTGGGGTCACAGCTGTCCCCTGCTCCCACCAGAGATCCCCTCCCAACAATGGGTGTGTGTAGGGCGGGATCTGGGCCCTGCCATGAAAGAAAAAAACCAAACAGCTTGTCCTGCTTCCCTGCCTCCAGGGCGAGGCTCTGCCTGCAGGACCTGGGGCCCCGTGTGTCCTCTCTGGTTCTCTTTGGGAGGAGGAAAAGAGGAGGGGAGGGTGAGAGCTGTTGGGTGGGTGTGCTGGGTGGGATTCGGAAATCACCCATCCTTGGGGATGTGGGTTACGGACACATGGGTCTGCAGTATGAATCATGAAACATACACACAAAAGCTGGGAAGGGACAACAGAACCATGCTGACTACAGGCTCCTTTCCCTGCTCAGTGAGGACCCCAAAGCGAGGTCTCCTGCCCCACTCTTCCCTCCAGAGAAGGGGGTCACCCAAACATGGCCCTAAAGGCAAGAGAAAGAAAGTTTCTCACTTTGAGTTGGGCCTAGGGGCTGCTGGCAACCCAGGTTGGACACTCAGGGCCCATATTCACACTGGTTTTAGTGCTGGTTTAATCTAGGTTAGGCACAACCTTGGGAAGAATGAGCCCTTTGGTCCTGCTCCAGCTGGCAAGATAGAAAAGGGCTGCCCTAGGGGCGGGGTCCTGCCGCCGGCCCACAGCCTGGGCCTGAAAGCTGCCAAAGCCCCATTCGGCTCAAGCTGCCATGGGACAGTACCATAGGCTGGGTGCCTCAAATAACAGAAGTGTGCCTCTCACTGTACTGGAGGCTGGGAGGTCCAAAATCAAGACGTTGCGCCTTTGGTTTCCAGCAAGGCTCTCTTCGGGGCTTGCAGGTGGCCTTGCCTCTGTGTGTGCTGGGGGCAGGAGGAGCGAGCCCTCTCTTATAGTGTGAGGACACTAATCCCATCAGATCAGGGCCCCACCCTTAGGACCTCGGTTAATCTTAGTTACTTTTTGACAGAACCTCTCTCCAAATACAGTCACATTAGGGGTTAGAGTTTCCAATTATGAATTTGGGTCCGGTTGGGGGACACAGCTCTGTCCATAGCAGCCCTCAAATCTGCCAAGTTCACAGTTCACTTCTCTCCCAGGGGCACACTTCTGGATGTTGGAACATGAAGTATAAGAGAAAAATGAAACTATCTGAGATTTAAATAAGAAGAGGGGGCCGGGAGCAGTGGCTCATGCCTGTAATCCCAGCACTTTGGGAGGCCAAGGCAGAAGGATCACTTTTGCCCAGGAGTTCAAGACCAGCCTGGTATCATGGAGAAACCCCATCTCTACACAAAATACAAAAACTAGCTGACAGCAGCATGCACCTGTGGCCTCAGCTACTCAGGAGGCTGAGGTAGGAGGATCCCTTGAGCCTGGGAAATGGAGGTTGCAGTAAGGTGTGATCGCACCTTTGTATTCCAGACTGGGCAACAGGACAAGATCCTGTCTCAAAAAAAATAAAAATAAGAAATGGGAAGCAGGAGGAAGGTTCTTTTTTTTTTTTTAATTTTATTTTTACTTTTTTTTTAATTTAAAAATTTTTTTAATTTCTAAGGTGGGGTTTCACCATGTTGGTCAGGCTGGTCTTGAACTCCCGACCTCAGGTGATCCACCCGCCTTGGCCTCTAAAGTGCTTGGATTACAGGCGTGAGCCACCACGCCCAGCCTGAAGGTTATTTTAAAAAAAGAACAGAGGCTGGGTGAGCTGGCTTATGCCCGTAATTCCAGCACTTTGGGAGGCTGAGGTGGGTGGATCACCTGAGGTCAGGAGTTTGAGACCAGCCTGACCAACATGGTGAAACCCTGTCTCTACTAAAAATACAAAAATTTACCAGGCGTGGTGGTACACACCTGTAATCCCAGCTACTCGGGAGGCTGAGGCACAAAAATTGCTTGAACCTGGGAGGCGCAGGTTGCAGTGAGCCGAGATCACACCAATACACTCCATCGTGGGTGACAGAGGGAGCCTCTATCTCAAAAATAAAAAATAGAAAAAAGCGGAAACCTTTCAGCAGGCCATTGAGCACCCCTCCACGCATGTCCAGGTCCAGGGCAGGAGAAAACCCCCCTCCTTGATCTGGGTCTCACCTCCCAAGAACAACAAAGTTTGCAACATTGGCAAATGCTTTCCCCCAAAAAGACTTGGGTTTCTGCCTCAAGTCTTCATCAAAGTACCTCAGGTAGTGTTAATTAGTACAGCAAGTTGTACATGGTATGTTTTTATGTTTTTAGTGATTTCAGATCTGAACGTTCTATACATATGTTTTTTGCAGGTTTTCACAGGAAGCAGGGACAACAGACCAAAGTATTTTTGGGTTTTTTGTTTGTTTGAGACAGGGTCTCACTCTGGCTCAGGCTGGAGTGCTGTGGTGTGATCTTGGCTCACCACAGCCTTGACTCCTGGGCTCAAGTGAACCTCCCACCTCAATGCCCCCGAGTAAGCTAGGACTACAGGTGTGCACCACCACACCCAGCTAATTTTTGTATTCTTTGTATACACGAGGCCTCCCCATGTTGCCCAGGCTGGTCTCAAACTCGTGGGCTCAAGTAATCCACCAGACTTGGCCTCCCAAAGTCCTGGGACTACAGGCGTGAGCCGCTGCATTCGGCCGACTGACCAGAGTTTTAACAAAAAACTTCCTATCCATACACCACACTTTAAATTCTGGAATTTTCCAGCTCTAATCCTGTATACCCAAAAGACTGAGAAATCCCCACCCAATTCAGAACTAGATGAGGCACTTTATCCCTTTAAGAGTTTAATTGGAGACAAGCAGAGACCTCTGCACATGCCTGAGCCCAGGTTCACCAAGGTTGGGGGTTAAAAGGCTTTGACATTTCGACCCCACCAGGAATTTCATTTGAGCTGATCTCTGCAACATAGATCTCAGCAATTGCCTGTTCCTCAGAGGCCCACATTGCATTGCTTTGCAAATGTTAGCGGACTGCATGGAAGAGGAGCCTGCAGCGCCACCTATAGGGCTGGGGAGGGATGGACTCATGGACCAGAGATCCTGGCTGCGGCAGTGCCTCCTGGTCGTGGTCACACAGAATTGAAACTGCAAGGTGCATGCTGGCACAAAGATGTCAGGCAGTGATTCGCTCCCCATGAGGCTAGGCAGGGCTATCTTCCGATAACACCAGAGCCCACTGATTTTACCTTTTCTTTTTTCCTAACTTTACTTTTTCTAAATTTTATTTATTTTTTGAGATAGGGTCTTACTCTAGTGCCCAGGCTGGAGTGCAGTGGTGTGATCTCACTGCAGCCTCCACCTCCTGGGCTCAGCTGATTCTCCCACCTCAGCTTCCTGAGAAGCTGGAACTATAGGCACATGCCACCAAACCTGGCTAATTTTTGTATTTTTTGTAGAGATGGAGTTTCACCATATTGCCCAGCCTAGTTAAATTTTACTTTTTAAAAGGCTGAACTCGAACTCCTGGACTCAAGTAATCCTTCCACCTCAGCCCCCCCAAGGACCTAGGAGTACAGACATGTGCCACCACACCTGGCTTATTAGTTTATTTTTAAATTGTTTGCTTTTATTTTATCTATTTTTAGAGACAGGGTCTTGCTTTGTCACTCAGGCTGGAACACAGTGTGGTAATCATAGCTCACTGCAGCCTTGAACTCCTGGGCCCAAGCAATTCTCCCACCTCAGCCTTTCCAGTAGCTGAAACTACAGACATGTGCCACCACACCCAGTGTGCTTTCATTTTTTATTGATATGTAACAACTGTATATATTTATGGGTTACAGTGTGATATTTTGATACGTGGTATATAACGTGTAGTGATCAAATCAGCATAATTAACATTTCCATCACCTCAAACACTAATCATTTCTGTGTGTCGGGAAGATTCAAAATCCACTCTTCTAGCCATTTCAAAATATGTATAATTAAATAACAATAAGTTGTTAATTATGGTCAGCCTGGGGTGCTGTGTAACACTAGGACTTATTCCTTCAACCTCACTGTACTTTCGTGTCTGTTAACCAACCTTCAGTGATTTTACTTCCTAAATGATCCCAAATGTGCCACCTTCTGCCCTCATGCTGGTCCAGACCTCCATCATCTCTCCTGAGAGGGAGCAGTCAATGGCCTCCCAATTGCCTCTTGATCTCCCTGCTCCCCCTGCTCATTCTCTACACAGCAGCCCAAGGGAAACTTCTAGAACCTGACGTGATGGCTCTTCTGCTCACACACCCCCACTCACACATGGCTTCCAGTGGATGAAGTCTTCTCCAGCCCTTTCCAGCCTCATCTCAAATCTTCTCCCCATAAATTCCCAGGCCCCAGCCCCAGCCCAACTATTCTTAGTTCCTCAATGGTCTCTCTCACTTCCTCTTCTGCCTACCCACTGCCCCCCAGTCTAGGTTGGCACCTGAACACTTAGGACTGAGGAAAACAAAAGTTGATTTGGCAATAGGAAGAATGGTAACCCAAGAGGGTCAGGAGAGGGCTGGACGGTGTAGGGGGAAGGCGGGTCAGGAAAGCTTCCTGGGAGGAGAGGGCATCCAAGCCAAGGCTTCAGGTGTGGACTGGGAGTCTGACTGAGAGTGAGCTGTGGGGGGCTGGGGATGGAGTTGGGGTGCCCATTCCAGGAAGAGTCCTATTTGGATAATAGCAAACATCTAGTTTGACTAGAAGGCAAGTGTAGGGGACAGTGAAATGAGTGTGGGAGATGGAGCCTTGAATGCCAGAGGACTAGAACCTGGTCAATCACAGGTAATCAGATTCCAATCCTGTGTGGCCTCAGGCAAATCCCCCACCCATCAGAAGAGCCTCTGCTTCCTCATTGATAAGACGGGATATTGTTGGTCCAGCACTGTGGCTCATGGCTGCAATACCAATACTTCGATAGGCTCAGGTGGGAGGATCACTTGAACCTAGGAGTTCAAAATTGGCCTGGGTGACATAGGGAGACCCTGTTTCTACAAAAAATGCAAAAATTAGGTGGACATGGTGACGCATACCTGTGTTACCAGCTATTCAGGAGGAGAGCTTAAGGTTGGGAGGTCAGGGCTGCAATGAGCCGTGATTGAGCTACTGCACTCCAACCTGGGCAACAGAATGAGATCCTGTCTTAAAAAAAGCAAAAAACAAAAAACAAGGATATTGCCCCTACCTTACAGAAGATTACATACCTTATATCTCAAATAATACTCAGGCCAGATCTCAAGGTGCTAAACACACATTTGGGGTGAGGGTGATGGATAGGCAGAGACTTGAGCCAGGGCTGCCTAGTTAGCCCCCCACCCCAGGGGCCAGTCCCAGTTCCCTCACCAAACACTGAGAGATCCCAAGCATGTCCTACCCTCTTTTGTCCTGGTGTCCCCGAGAGAAAGAAGAAACAGAGTCCCCAAGCATCTGGTAAGAGCCCAAAGCTGCCTGTCCCAGGCTCAAGATATCTCCAAGGAATCCTCCAAGGATTTTAAGGGTAAATTTAAAATTCCTACAGATTTTGCCCTCTGCTCTATAACATGCAGTTTTACTATAAAAATAATATTTTGCATTACTTAGTTGTAGATTTGGTATTATTCCTTCCTTAAATGTTCAATAGAATTCTCCAATGAAGCCCTCTAGGTCTGGAGTTTTGTGGGAAGGTTTTTAACTTCAAATTCAATTCCTTTCATCAATATGGGCTGATACAAATCTCATTTCAAGTTGTGATCCCCACGTGTCAGAGGAAGAACCAGGTGGGAGTTGTCAGAGAGCTGATGGGTTTTTGTTTGTTTGTTTTTCTGAGACGTAGTTTCACTTTGTTGCCCAGGTTGGAGGGCAGTGGTGCCATCTCAGCTCACTGCAACCTCTGCCACCTGGCTTCAAGCAACTCTCTGCCTCAGCCTCCCAAGTAGCTGGGACTACAGGTGCCTACCACCACACCTGGCTAAGTTTTGTATTTTTAGTAGAGGTGGGGTTAAACTCTTCTCTATTGCAATTCCCCTGTCTTGATAAATTGGCTTTATCTGAGCAGCGGGCAAAATAAACCTATTGGGTGGTTACAACGCATCTTATTACCAAGCTAATCTAGATATTGGTAATGAAGTAATGAAGCTTCAGCAGAGTCTTATCTGAAATTGCAAAGGCAGGCAAATTTGTTCCAGAGGTCACATGACTTAACATTCCATTATAAAAGTAAATGTCATTACTTTTTTTTTAAGGACATTTATTCAGTGTCATGATCAGACTATTACATTTAGCAATCAACAGCATAGGTGAAAAAAAAATCTACATTAAAACCCTTTGTTGGAATGCTTTACACTTCCCACAGAACAGAAACTCAAATAACCTGTTATACAATTAGTCATAAATATAGTTCTCGATCTTTTTGCCGATACACATGAGTATTTGTCTAAATCATGTCTTCTTTGTAGCAGCTGGACCCTGCCACCACTGTGCTTGGCTGAGTTCACAAGTCTGTTGTAACCTGTAGCTTCCCTGTCACTTCTCTGGCTCTCCTCTCCTGCTAAGCTTTGTTTCCTAATTAAAATCTTCTGCCACTGCCATCGCTACTGCTGCTGCTGGAACTGCCATAGCCACCTTGGCGTAGTGGTTTGGCAAAGTATTGGCCACCACCACCATAGGGGCCAGAGCTTCTGCCTCCAGAGTTTTCTCCCTTCATGGGTCCAAAATTTGAAGACTGATTATTGTAATTGCCAAAATCATGGTAGCTTCCACCACCTCCAAAATTGCTTCCATCATTACCAAATCCATTACAGCCATCCCCACTGCCACTATATCCACCACCACCACGGCTGCCACCAAAGCCACCACGACCACTGAAGTTTCCTCCACAACCAAAGTTGTCATTCCCACCGAAACCACCTCCACGACCACCTCCAAAGTTTCCAAAACCACTTCGACCTCTTTGGCTGGATGAAGCACTCGCCATCTCTTGCTCTGACAGGGCTTTCCCAAGTTCACGGCCGGCTGTGGCCATTCACAGTATGGTATTTCTGAATGACAATCTTATCCATGGAGTCATGGTCATCAAAGGTTACAAAGGCAAAGCCCCTTTTCTTGCCACTGCCTCTTTCAGTCATGATTTCAATCACTTCAATTGTTCCATACTGCTCAAAATAATATCTTAGGTGATGTTCTTCAGTGTCTTCTTTAACGCCACCAATGAGTATTTTTTTCACAGTTAAGTGGGTACCTGGTCTTTGAGAATCTTCTCTTGAGACAGCTCTCTTTGGTTTCACAACTCTTCCATCCACCTTGTGTGGCCTTGCATTCATGGCTGCATCCACCTCCTCCACAGTGGCACATGTGACAAACCCAAAGCCCCTGGAGCGCTCGGTGTTTGGACCTCTCATTACCACACAGTTTGTGAGTGTTCCCCATGGCTCACAATGGCTCCTCAGGCTCTCATTGGTTGTTTCAAAGCTCAACCTTCCAATGAAGAGCTTCCTCAGCTGTTCCGGCTCTTTAGGAGACTCTGACTTAGACATGATCGCAGGGAGAAGAGAGACTCTACTGATGCTTCTTCGGCAGCATCCACGGGCAGAAAGGAGCAAACTGACTAACGTATCTGCCAGCCTACCTTCAGCCTTTCAATGTCATTACTGTTATAAGAGTGTACAACCCTTTATGAGCTCCTTCCTTCTGAAAGATACTTTTGTTAGCTATGGAATTCTGGGTTGACAGGTGAAAACTACCTTCCTCCACTCTGCTGCTTCTCTCTCTTTCTTGTTCTCTCTCTCTCTCCTCTCTCTCCCCCCCCCCCCAGATTCAAGGACAGTAGAATGACAGAAGGCAGGGAGATGAAGCAGAAGGAGACATTTTAATATTTTAACCAGAAATTTACTATTTCAATCAGAAGTTGCAAAAAAACAACAAATAAGATGCAGCCTTTCTTAACTAAATATTTCTAAATTCTCATGCTTCGGGGGGTTACCTAGGTAATGGTCTTTCTTACATTTCTGGTTGGGAGAAATATCTTCATCCCTCCTCTGTATTTATTCCCTCCCATTATGGCAATTTGTTGTAGACTGTGAAATCCTTAAAGCCTGGGTAATTTTCTGGTTCATCTCTCTTTTCTTTTCTTTTCTTTTCTTTTTTTTTTTTTTTTGAGACAGAGTCTTGCTCTGTCACCCAGGCTGGACTTCAATGGCATGATCTTGGCTCACTGCAACCTGTCTCCTGGGTTCAAGCAACTCTCCTGCCTCAGCCTCCTGACTAGCTGGGATCACAGGCATGTGCCACACACCTGGCTAAATTTTTTTGTATTTTTCAGTAGAGACAGGGCTTCACCATGTTGGCCAGGCTGGTCTTGAATTCCTGACTTCAGGTGATCCACCTGCCTCAGCCTCCCAAAGTGCTGGGATTACAGCCTCATCTTTATTTTCTTCCCATAGCCAGGCACAGTGTTTTGTACAGGGCAGCTGCCACATGAATGGCTATTCAATAAAGTGGGTAACTGGAGAGAAGAGCTGCAAATGATAATATGTTAACCTGAGACAACTTCATTATTGTGGTTGAGAAAGTTTCATTCACAGATGCACTGCTGGAGGTTTCCTGCATTTCATTATTTATATACAAACAGTTTCATCACCTTGTGTATACTCTTATAACAGTAACGACATTTACTTTTATAATGTAGTGTTAAGTCTTGTGACCTCTGTAACGAATTTGCCTGCCTTTGCAATTTCAGATAAGACTCTGCTGAAGCTTCATTACTTCATTAACATACCAGTCATGCACGTAGTTACCATTTGGGTCTTCTTTGTTCCTTCCTGTAGATTCTTATTTCCATCGGGAATAACTTTTCCTCTGCCTGAGGACTTCCTTTAACATTTTTTTACTGATGCTGGAGATGAATGATTTCAGCTTTGGGTGAAAACCCCTTTATGAGCTCCTTCCTTCTGAAAGATACTTTTGTTAGCTATAGAATTCTGGGTTGACAGGTGTTTTGTTGTTTTGTTTTAGTACTTTAAAGACGTTACTCCATTGTCTTCAACTTGCATTGTTTCCAAAGAGAAGTTTAATCTTTTTATTTTTGTTCTGTATGTAGCAAGGTTTTTTTTAACTGACTGCTGGCTGCTTTTAAGATTTCCTTTTTTTTCTGTCACCCAGGCTGGAGTGCAGTGGCACAACCATAACTCACTGCAGCCTCAACTCCCCGGGCTCAAGTAATCCTCCTGTCTCAGCCTCCTGAGTAGCTAGAACTACAGGCATATGCCACTGTGCTTGGCTAATTTTTAAATTTTTTGTAGAAATAGGGTTTTCCTATGTTGTTCAGTCTGGTCTTGAATTGCTGGCCTCAAGTGATCCTCCTGCCTCAGCCTCCCAAAATGCTGGGATAAAAGGGATGAGCCACTGCACCTGGCCTCAAGATTTTCTCTTTATCATAGCAATTTAATTTTGATGTGCTTTGATACAGTTTCCCTTGTGCTTATTGTGCTTGGGACTCATTGAGCTTCTTGAATTTGTGGATTTACAGTTTTCTTTCTTTTTTTTTTTTCATTTTAATTATTTTTATTTACAGAAAACTCTACAGTGCCCAGTGCAGTGGCACCTGATTTAGCCTTTGCTTTTTCGAGGCTTGGCGATGCGAGCCACAGACTTGGGACCTAGGACATTGCCTCCCCAGTGAAGGTGGATCTCATGATAGCTGTCACTGTAATTTGTCCTGATAGCTTCCAACAGCTTAGCCAAAGTGCCTTTGTCTTCTGAATTAACCTGGGTGAATGTGACAGTGGTACAGGTCTTCCTGTGGACTAGACGTCCTAGTCTTGCCTTCCCCTTGATAATACAGTAAGGGACTCCCATTTTCCGACACAGGGCAGGCAAGAAGACAACCAGCTCGATGGGATCCGTGTCGTGTGCAATCACCACCAGCTGAGCTTTCTTCTCCTCTACCAGGGTAGTGACAGTGTTAGCTCCTGCTCGTAGGACAGGTGGTCTCTTAATGGGGGCATCCCCTTTGCCAGCAGCTTTCTTCTTGGCCTGGGTGAACAGCCTCTGCTTCTTCTCTTGCTGTGTCTCTGGCCTATACTTCTGGGCCAGCTTTAGCAGCTGAATAGCTGTTTGGCGGTCCAAGGCCTGGGTGAACTGGTTAATGGCAGGAGGCACTTTCAGCCACTTATAAAGGATGGCTCTCTGCCGCTGCAACCTGATACAGCAGGGCCATTTCACAAAGTGGGTAAGGTCTCTTTTCAGTTGGATGTCCTGTCCAATGCCAAAATTCTTCGGCCTTTTCTCAAACATGGGAGTTGCCACTTTCTTGGCCTCCTGCTTCTTCACGACAGCAGGGGCAGGAGCCGCCTTCTTCCCCTTGGCCTTCTTTCCTTTCAGCATCTTGGGCGGTGGGAAGAGAGAGCAGATTTACAGTTTTAATCAGATTAGGAAAATTGCCATTATTTCTTCAAAATTTTTTTCTCTACCATTCCTTCCTGCTTTGGAGATTCCAATTACAAATATATTTGATTGCTCGAAATTGTATCACTACTCACTGGTGCTCTGTTCATGTAAAAAAATTCTTTTTTCTTAGACTTCATTTTGGATAGTATTTATTACTGTGTATTCAAGGTGACTCATCTTTTCATCTGTAATGTCTAATCTGCTATTGATCCCAGCTAGCCTATTTTTCATCTCCGATATTACAGATCTTATCTCTACAAGTGTGATCTGGGTCTTTTTTATATCCCCCATGTCTCTACTTAACTTTTTGAACATATGGAATATAGTTATAACTGTTTTAATGCCTTTGTCTGTTAATTCTATTATTTGTGTTGCTAGGTCAGTTTTAATTGATTGCTATTTCTCGTATTTCTTTTAATGCCTGTTAATTTTTCATTTATTTATTTATTTATTGAGATCGAGTCTCACTCTGTCACCCAGGCTGGAGTACAGTGGTGCAACCTCAGCTCACTGCAACCTCCGCCTCCCTGGTTCAAGTGAGTCTCCTACCTCAGCCTCCTGAGTAGCTGGAACTACAGTCACATGCCACCACGCCCAGCTAATTTAGAGTTGGGGTTTTGCCATTTGGCCAGGCTGGTCTTTAACTCCCAACCTCACATCTTCCCAAAGTGCTGGGATTACAGGCGTGAGCCACTGCGCCCAGCCAATGCCTGGCAATTTTTTATTGGGTGCCAGACATTGCGAATTTTGCCTTATTGGATGCTGGATATTTTTTATATTTTCATAAACATTCTTAGGCTTTGTTCTAGAATGTGGTTAAATTTCTTGGAAATAGTTTAATACTTTTGGGTCTTGCTTCTAAGCTTTGTTAGGCAAGACCAGAAAAGTGTTTAGGGTTAATTTTAATTTTTTTTTCATTTTTGAGATAGGGTCTTGCTCTGTTTCCCAGGCTAGAGTACAGTAGCAATCAGAGCTCACTGCAGCCTTGGACTTCTGGGATCAAGTGGTCCCCCTGCTTCAGCCTCCTGAGTAGCTGGGACTACAGGCATGCACTACGACACCCAGCTTATTTTTGTATTTTTTGTAGAGACAGGGTCTTGCTATGCTGCCTAGGCTGTGGGTTAATTTTTATCTGCTACTGAGGCAAAACCTCTCTGGGTGCTCTGCACAGTGATACCTTAATTCTGTGGTTTCCAGTCTGGCATTGTTCCTATCCATGTGTAAGTTCTGAGGATAGTTCTCTTTAATTCATTCAGAGGGCTTTCTCCCCAGCCTTGTGAATTTCCTCAGATGCATGCAATGATCAGACTCAGAAAGACTTGAGGAGGCACCTCTTCTTCTTCTTCTTTCTTCTTCTTTCTTCTTCTTTCTTCTTCTTTCTTCTTCTTTCTTCTTCTTCTTCTTCCTCTCTCTCGCTCTCTCTCTCTCTCTCTCTCTCTCTCTCGCTCTCTGGCTCTCTGGCTCTCTGGCTCTCTGGCTCTCTTGTTCCCAGTAGGATGCACTGTGAATTCTAGCCACCTTGGCTTGCCTGGACTGCCAGCCTCAAATCATCAATTTGGGAGTCCACTGGGCTCCCCCTGGATTCCCCTCCCTGTGCCACAGCCTGAAGACCCTCTGCAGGCAGCAGAGCTGGGGCAATCAGGGCTCAGCTCCCTAGTTTCCCATCTCTCAGAGATCACTGTCCTTTGCTCCTGACATTCAGCATCTTGAGAACTGCTGTTTCATCCATTTTGTCTGGAGTTTTAGTTTTTCAGGCAGGAAGGAAAATACGGTTCCCTTTACTCCATCTTGACTAAAAGCAAAATTCCACATCATTTATTTGGATAAATTGTGGTAAGTTTATAAGTTGGAATGCCATTCAATTATAAAAAGAAATGCACTTGACCAGTCCACAAAAGACCACGTATTCTATGATTCCATTTATTTGTTGTTGTTGTTTTGAGATGCAGTCTTGCTCTGTTGCACAGATTGGAATGCAGTGGTGCAGTCTTGGCTCACTGAAACCTCCACCTACCAGGCTCAAGCAATTCAGCCTTAGCCTCCCAGGTAGCTGGGACTATAGGCGCCCTGCCCACCACCATACCCAGCTAAATTTTTTTCTTTTCTTTCTTTAAAAATTTTTTTTGAGACAGTCTTGCTCTGTCATTCAGGCTGGAGTGCACTGGCACACTATCTCAGCCTACTGCAACCTTTGCCTCCCTGGTTCAAGCGATTTTCCTGCCTCGGCCTCCTGAGCGGCTAGAATTACAGGCACACGTCACCACACCCAGCTAATTTTTGTATTTTTAGCAGAGATGAGGCTTAACCATGTTGGCCAGGCTGGTTTTGAACTCTTGACCTCAAGTGATCCGCCCACCTCAGCCTCCCAAGTGCTGGAATTACATGTGTGAACCATCATACCTGACAGATTCCGCTTATTTGAAATGTCCCAAATAGGCAAATCTACAGAGAAAGAAAGATTAGCGGTTGCCTAGGGCTGGAAGTACAGGGGAATCATGGCAGATGGCTAAAGGGCACGGGGTCTCTTTGATAAAATAATTAAAATGTTCTTAAATTGATTGTGGTGATGGTCACACAACTCTATGAATATACTAAAGGCCATTGAGTTGTATACTTTACATGAGTTAATTGTATGAATTATAAATAAATAAAACTGCTCCCCCCGCCAACAAAAAAAAGGAAAGGAAGAAAATGCACTTGAGCTCCAGGACTTGGCAAAGATCAATTTCAAAAGCATGTGATGGGGGAACTCAAGTGGCAGCTGAATGAAGCTGAAAAACACGTGACACAATTCTGTAGATTATATTCAGGGACGTCTTTGCCTATGGTATAGAGAAATATTCCATATGCTAAAAGCAAGTGCTGGTTCCCTCCGGGGAAACACAGAGGACATGAAGTGTGTGTGTGTGTGTGTGTGTGTGTGTGTGTGTGTGTTCAGAAGGGGGTAAACAAGTGGCTGCAATTTATTTTTTTTTTGAGACAGAGTCTTGCTCTGTCACCGAGGCTGAAGTGCAGTGGCACAATCTCGGCTCACCGCAACCCCTGCCTCCCGGGTTCAAGCCATTCTCCTGCCTCAGCCTCCCGAGCAGCTGGGATTACAGGTACGTGCCACCACGCCCAGCTAATTTTTGTATTTTCAGTAGAGACAGGGTTTCACTACGTTGGTCATGCTGGTCTCAAACTCCTGACCTCAGGCAATCCACCCACCTTGACCTCCCAAAGTGCTGGGATTACAGGTGTGAGCCACCATACCCATCCTAGGGGCTGCAATTTTATCTCTACTTTGTCTTTATCTGGAGCAGAATCACTGTATGTGTTTTAATCTCTGAATGTTTTTTGTTTTTGTGTTTGACAGAGTCTCACTCTATTACCCAGGCTGGAGTGCAGTGGTGCAGTCACAGCTCACTGCAGTCTTGACCTCCCAGGCTCAAGCAATCCTCCCACTCCAGATTCCCAAGCCTCTGGGACCACAGGTGCACCACCATGCCTGGCTAATTTTTTAAGAGATAGGATCTCACAATGTTGCCCAGACTGATCTCGAATTCCTGGGCTCAAGTGAATCCTCCTGCCTTGAAATTATATCACAACTCACAAAGAGCTAGGATTAGAGGAGTGAGCTGCCACGTTTTCCTAATAAGACAACTTGTTAGATAAATTGCTCATTTTCCCTCATGCCAGGCACCCTTCCATCCCCTGCAGGTGCAGCGCCTGCTGAGGCCTCCAGCCCAGGGCTTTGGTTTGTCTTCCCATCACCAATGCAGAAAAAACACTAGAGAGTTTAACAACTTTTTCCTCTTCTCTTGAAGTTTGTCTTTTGCTTCCACCAAAAACCTCAACTTCCCTGCCACCCCTGCCTGTGCTTCATCTCCTCCAACTTCTAAAATCCCCCGGAAAAGCCTGCGGAGCTGGCTGGGGAGCCGTCAGTAGTACCCCTGTGGGCACAGCTGCCCTGTGCCTCCCAGTGGCCGCTGCTTCGCCCTCTCTCCCCAGACAGGTTGTCAAGCTGCCACTGCCACGAGATCCCCCAACAGCACAGCCCTGCCTGCCGCCTCCAGCAAGAAATGCCAGGCTAATTATAACCTCCACCTGCTGGCCACAGCGACCGCCTCAGCGCACCAAATGGCGGTGGTTAAACTACTTAATTAAATCCATCATCTCACTTCCACTGGCTCCCCCTCCCTGAAAGCTCACTTTTCCTCCAGCCTCACACTGGCTGAAGTAGGACTACATTAGGCGTGGCCCTGGCAGTGCAGGTGCAGCACCGATGGCCGGCCAGGAGCAGAGATGCTGTTCCTCAGGGGACTGCACGTCCTCAGGCCAGGGTGACTCCTAGGGCCATGCACACCCCAGCCTTTGCCCAGCTCCCCGGCCTTTGCTCAGGCTGGCTCCTCTGCCTGGGACTGCCTGACCCCAGTGTCTCGCCTACTCATTCTTTTTAACTTTTAAAAACTGTGAAATGTCATATCCATAAAGAAAAGCACATAGAACAAAAGAACAGTGTAACACATTATAATAAAAGGACACCTGGGTAGCCAGCCATCAGGTCAAGAGTCAGAACACCTACATGTTCTTTAAAAGACATTTAAGAAAATTATGGATCATTTGGAACACAGAGACAAGCACAGAGGCTAAAATAGGCACCTCTGAGCCCTCCGCCCAGCTCTGTGAAACTCCAGTGGTTTTCCTTCCATACTCCAGATTTTTTTTAAAGTAGAACATTACAGAATGGAAGCCAAACTTTGTGCACCCTCTGGCTCCCAGGCCTCTCCCTCCCCCTCAGCGGAACCTGAGTTCTGGCCAGCCATTCTCAGCCCTGAGTGTATGTGCACCTCACACAGCAGCCCATGTCCCGAGCTCCACACGGCTGGCTCTGCACTGTGTCAAGCCTTAGGGAGGGCATCACAACCCCTGTCCTTCCACCTGGTGCTTTTCCCCCAACGTGGGCTGGAGATTTTCTTGGTGTTGAAGTAGGGAGCTCGCTTGGACAGTTAGAGTGAATGAACCAGTATTCCACTGTAGGAATTCACCTCCTGTTCTTCAGCAGGCCTCCTGTCGGGGGCAGTCAGCTTGTTTCCAATTGTTACAACATGGCAATGAGCATCCTTGTGTGTGTGGCTCTTGAGGCCACCACCAAGGTTGTCTCTAGCAGAGACATTGCTGATCTTCAGTGCTCACAGAGTGCCAAATGGCTTTCCAGGGGAACAGGGCCGACTTACATTCCCACTGCTGCAAATAGCTCCCCCACCTCCCACCAGACGCCTACACCTACCACCAGCTCTGGGTATTATCAGACTTGAAAAGTTTTGCCAGTCTGACTGTGGGACCTATTCATTCTTTGGGTCTCAGGATTAGATGTTCCCCCTGATGCAGGGCAGATGAGCCTCAAAATTGGTGCTTAGCCTGGGAGGGTTCTTGGCTTTATCCAGGAAATAATCCAAGAGCAAGAGGTGATGTTAGACAGCAATTTCTTTTTTTGAGACAGGGTGTCCCTTTGTTGCCCAGGCTGGAGTGCAGTGGCACGACCTTGGCTCACTGCAACCTCTGCCTCCTGGGTTCAGGTGATTCTCCTGCCTCAGCCTCCCAAATAGCTGGGGTTACAGGTGCCCACCACCATGTCTGGCTAATTTTTATATTTTTTTATTTTCAGTAGAGATGGGGTTTCATCATATTGGCCAGGCTGGTCTTGAACTCCTGACCTCAGGTGATCCTCCTGCCTCTGCCTCCCAAAGTGCTGGGATTACAGGTGTGAGCCACCTTGGCTGGCAGACTGTTGTTTTTATGGAGGCAGCAGTGTGCAGCAGCAGCACCACAGGCAGTATGCCCTGAGTAGCCACTCAGAGGCAGTTCTGCAGTCACATTTATACTCACTTTTAATTACATGTAAATTAAGGGGTGGGTTATGCAAAAATTTTTAGGAAAAGAGTGGTAACTTCTAGGTTGTTGGGTCATTGCCATGGAAAAGGGTGGTAACATCTGGGTGTTGCTGTGGCAACAGTAAACTGACATGGCACAGCAGTGGGTTGCATCTTACAGAAAACTGTTCATCCCTTCCCTGTTTTAGCTAGTCCTCAATTTGGTCCAGTGTCCAAGCCCCACCTCCAGAGTTGAGTCCCACCTCCTACCTCACCCACTTCCAGGAGACCTTCCCTGGTCACCACTGCCCACCCAGAAAGAGCCAGCACCTCCTCTGTATACCCACAGCCTGGGTGGGCACCCCTCATCCCCACACCACTCCGTACTGTGATCATCTTTACACACCTACCTCCCCGCGGAGGCCATGAGCTCTGTTCCTTGATTGCACCAGCTTCCCGCCATCCTGAAAGGCCCCCAACATGCGATCATGGAGTGAATTAAGGAGTCCAGCCTTCATTTCAGGCCAAGACCACTAATGCACTAAATTCTCCAGTACCAGATCTGCCCTTAGTAGCTGCTCAAGAAACATCAGCTCAACCTGCATATTCATGCCCCAGCTTCTACCTGTAGCGGGTACATTTGGGGGTCTCCAGGTTGCTCTGCAGCTGAGCCACTGGAACAGGCTGGGGAAGATCATGAGGGAGCACAGTATGGGCTGGAAGACCAAACAGGGGCAGAAAAGGGGTCATGTTGCAGGTGTCAGCTGCTCTTTCAACTGCTGCAGCAGCTTTCCATGGAATTTTGTGACAGTGGCAATTACCACCTTTCCTAGGGTTTGATTTTAATTTGTGCCAAGAACTGGGGTATTTGACATTCAAATTCTCTTTCTCACAGTTTAAATTCACATGAGGCCCACTTGCTATTCCTATCAATCTCAGACACATTTTCTGCTGTGGAGCTGGCTGCTGGCCCAAAGCCCATGGTGAGAGGAGGAGTGAAGGCCCCTGTTTCAGGAACTGCAGCCCGCCGCTGACTCATGACTCAGGGCTCTGTACCCCACTCCCATGCTAGGAAAAGTATGTCCCCTTCCTACAGAATTTTTTACACTTGCTAGAATTATTATGAAGAGATCATGCATGATGACATGTGACATGTTCATGGCGTTAAGAATCACATTCTTACATTTCTGGGCGCTGGGCTGCAGTAAGAGTTCTCCATGCATTGACCTACCAGCCATATAAAGCAGGTACTATTACACACACGCTATAGAGGAGGAAACGGAGGCTAAGAGAGGCTGGACAGCCTGCTCAGGGCCACACAACTGGGATGGGGCAGGCAGGTGAGGGAGCCAGACTGACTCTCAGCTCTCGTCAGGGCTGCCGCCTCCTGGCACATGCCAGGCAGAGTATGCATATGGGCCCATTATAAACAGGGGCATCTGATATCAAGCAATTGACAAACCTGAGCCAGGGCTTAAAGATGTTTTTTTCATTCCTCCAGGCACAGGGCAAATAAAAAAAGAAAAAAGATATTTTTTCAAAACATACCTTTTTTCCAGACAGGGTATTCAAGAACAATTAAGCTAACAAAATCCATTTTTGATTCAATGCAAATATTTTGTGAAGCATATCACTTTTAACTTATTATTCATGCAAAGTGTGTCTAATTGGCTTAACTGTTTCTCAACTCATGATTTAAAACCCAGAAAGTGGCTTGGCGAGGTTTTGCCAATGCTACTGATGGCAACGGGCCGCCTAATGGGCTGGGGCCTGCGGCAACTGCCCTGCTCTTGAGCCGGGTCCCTGCCCTCAGCTGGAATGGCCGGCCTCCACCATCTGCCCGCTGGAGGACATGAACTCTAAGGGCCTGGGTTTTGGCTGCCACTGTTAATGCCAGAGGTAGGACTAGAGGCCACTCCTAAGTTTACCTACTTCTTATCCTTGTCCCTCCCCATACCAGAGCAGGGGCGGGGAGCAGAGAGTGAGAGGCAGAGCTGTGCTGGGTGTAGCAAGTGCTCCGTGGGCACACACCTGTGCTCATTCCTCCACATTGGCCACGCCCCATGTGCTGGGCTCACTGTAGGCTTGCAGTGGGCAGAAAGGACACCGAGCCAGGATTCTGCCCTCTAGAAAGTAGTGTGTTGGGGACACAGCTGGCTGTTCCCTTTGAGGATCTCCCTGTATCCCTGCCACTACCTTCCTGTGTGACCCTGGGCTGGTCCCTTCTCCTCTCTGGCCTGTTTTCCCACTGTGAATTCACGGAGATCCCCCTAGAGATCCATATCTCCAAGGGTCCTTCCAGCTCCAGGTCAGCCTGCCTGTGCTCATCGTTGCCACCCTCCACTGGCCCTGCCTGCCGCCAGCCCACTTCTCTCTTATTGGACCCACTGAGAACCAGGGCAGGGAGCCCTCGTGTTCTCTCTCTGACAGTTCCTGAGCGAGCCCAGGAAAGATGGGAGAATGTCTTGTTGTCTATACAGGAAACACGACAAGGGAATCAACTCGTAGATGCTGAAGAAGTCCCCAGTCCAGAGCAGTAAGCCAAATCCCTCAACCCCTCAGAGCCTGGGTCTGCTCACTGGTAAGATGGGGAGAGTCACAGCCGTTTCCTTACAGGGCTGTTGTGTGGGTGAACTGCAGGCCACCATGCAGGAAAAGCATCAGGCACAGTGCTTGGCCCAGAGTGTCACTGTCACAGGCTCTCAGGCCACACACCATGAGTGCCAGGCACAGTCATGCCTTTTGAGTGATACTCGTCAAGATCCTGGCACACAGCAGCACCTGTTCCATGAAGGAATATACAAATGTGGGAACAGAGCACAGCACTGCCCACCCCACTCATCTCCTGTGTCCACCGTCCCAGCTGAAATGGGTAGGAAGCTGAATTCCCCTCTTCTAAGAAGAAAAAGGAAAGTGCCTTCTCCAAAGCCCTGGGCTTTGTCCCGTACTTAATGTGGGCTGAGCAGCAAATGTCAGGGCCTTCAGAGTATGTATTTCAGGACAGGGACAGATAATAAATTAGGGGTCTTTGTATTAGTCTATTCTCACACTGCTAATAAAGACATACTGGCCTAGCACGGTGGCTCCTGCCTGTAATCCCAGCACTTTGGGAAGCTGAGGCATGTGGATCTCCTGAGATCAGGAGTTTGAGACCAGCCTGGCAAACAGTGAAACCCCATCTCTACTAAAAATATAAGTATTAGCAGGGTGTGCTGGCAGGTGCCTATAATACCAGCTACTTGGGAGGCTGAGGCAGGAAAATCACTTGAACCTGGGGCAGAGGTTACAGTGAGCCAAGATTGCACTACTGCACTCCAGGCTAGGCAACAGAATGAGACTCTGTCTCAAAAAATAATAAAATACAAAAAAGACATACCTGAGGATGGATAATTTATAAAGGAAAGAGGTTTAATCAACTCACAGTTCCGCATGGCTGGGGAGGCCTCAGGAAACTTACAATCGTGGTAGAAGGGGAAGCAAACATATCCTTCACATGGCAGCAGCAAGGAGAAGTGCAGAGTGAAATGGGGCAAAAAGCCCCTTATAAAACCAGCCAACCTCGCGAGACCTCACTGACTATCATGAGGACAGCATGGAGGTAAATGCCCCATGATTCAATTACCTCCCACTGGGTCCCTCCCACAATACCTGGGGATTATGGGAACTACAGTTCAAGATGAGATTTGGGTGAGGACACAGCCAAACCGTATCAGTCTTCTAAGGGCCACTTAAAAAGCCTGATTTAGGAAATGGCATTGAAGTTCTGAAGACTTAAATCACTGAGGCTATGTGAAGAGCTGGCTTGATCTGACCACCAGACCCAAGGAGTGCCCCAAACCTCACACGTTTGGCTTGATCTGGCCCGTGCTGACTCAGGCCTGGCTCTCACCTTTGGGGGCCTTTCTTTGTCCCCACTCTCCTTCTTTGCTGCCAGATCTCATGTTTTCAGGTGTTTTCAGTTGCATGTATCCCCCCTGCCCCACCCTAAGGAGATAAAGTGCCTGGGAGGATGGTCAGGACTCAGGAAACCACAACCGACTCCTCAGCCTCTGGCGTCACACGGGGTAGTCATCTGGGGTCACCTGCTGGGCACAGTCAGGGTGCAGGAGGGAGGTGAAGGTCCCACCCTACTTGGAGGGGGGTGAGGAAGAGGCAGGTGTACGGTGAGCTCATGGGCGTGGTGGCTCACACCTGTAATCCCAGCATTTTGGGAGGCTGAGGTGGGAGGGCTGCTTGACCTCAGGAATTTGAGACCAGCCTGGGTAACATAGCGAAACCTAGTTCCTACCAAAAATGCAAAAATTAGCCAGGCAGGGTGGTACATGCCTGTGGTCCTAGCTACACAGGAGGCTAAGGTGGGAGGATTTCTTGAGCCCAGGAGATTAAGGTTGCAGTGAGCTGTGATGGCACCACTGCACTCCAGCCTGAGTGACGGGTCAAGACTCTCTCTAAATAAATTACTAAATAATAAATGGGGGAATGTGGCTGTGACGGTGGAATGGTTGAATTTAGGACCGTCCAGAGACTCTAAAAAATACCAGGGAGCTGTCTAGCTGTAACCTCCACATCTCTGAGCTACCGCAAAACGGTCCCCAGTATCTCTTTGTAGGAATCTTTCTCCAGGGACTAGTGACATGAGGTGGGAAAGCCGGCGCTCCCTCCCACAGGGGTCCTCCCTTGCTGGGGTCTGCGGCCTCCGCAGCACCCGCGAGCCTACAGGCCGCCAGAGGGCGCTGTAGCCCAGCCCGGGCCGCGGGCTCCCCGCACCTTCCCTCCCTGCCCATCAATCATCCCTCTGTGGTCCGCGCGCAGACTGGGACGCGGGTAGCAGAAGGGGTGCTTGGGCCTACGCGGCCCTCGGCTGGGCTATACTAGCGGGTAACTTCGCCTTCCAGTGTGTGGCCTGTTCAGAGCAGCATTCTCTGGCTCTGGGCAGAATGCAGGACGACTGGGCAAAATGCAGATTCCCCAGCTGGCTCTGGATCTTGGTGTATGCGGGACCTCAGGGACAGCTTTGAAAGTACTGATGCCCGGGCCCTCCACAGATCACCACGTAAGTAGACCAGGGCAGCCTGGCGTCGGCTTCCAGTGACAGCCAGGGCTGACACCCACTGGTTAGAACTTGATGCAGACTCATACAAAGGCTGCGGAGTGTTTATTTAAAGAAACAAAAAAACTTGATGCAGACCTGGTACATGCTGAATTTGAGAGCCATTGCCTTAAAGGGACTCGGGGTCTAGGGAGTCCATTCATTGATTCACTCACCCATCCATCCATCTATCCATCCATCCATCCATCCTTCAATCCATCCTTTATCTTTGCAGCCTGAGACCTTGGGTGCCCTCACAAGCTGGCCCATGGAACTACAAGGTGGAATCTGGCTGCATCTTTGATTCTCTCAATGGCTTTTTTTGTGGATCACTTGGCCCTGCACCACCTTCCACACCAGGAAAGTATTTAACCAGCTCCCCGACCGCTGGGCCTTCTGCCTGCTTCCAGTTTTCCCCAATTAATCCATGCAGTGGTGGGCTTCCTGGCAAGCGGCCTGGGGCCCTTGGGTGAGGTTCTCAGGTAGCTCTGCCTGAAAGGCACTGCTGGATCATGGGGTGGGTGCATTTAATTCCCCACCTGGAGTCCACTGCTTGGGAAGTGCCGTGTGCAGTGGACAGGCCTGCTGTCCTGAGCATGTTTCATCCCACCAGGGCATGGGGTCACAGTAGCTGCTGTTTCCTATGCACCTAGCGTGCACTGAGCTTATGCCCTGCACTTAGAGACACCATCACAGTCCATGGCAGCATCACGGTAATCCCCATTTTACAGTAGAGGAAGTTGGGCCACTGGGAGTTTAAGTCACTTACAGAGGTCACACAACTAGGGACATGAAGTTCGCATCCAGGGCTGTCTGGTAGCCAAGCCTGGAGGCCTGCACCCATGTCACTTCACCCAGCACTGATGGGACACCCAGTTGTTTGGCCCTTGCAGAGGGGGCCAGGCTGGATGCTGCTCAAATACCTACTTGGCAGGTGGGAGGCAGGGGGCAATCTGCCTGCTCCAGGGTCCCCAGGTCCCAGTGAAAGTGGCTCAGGGCCCGGCCACAAGAGGCATTTCCTGAGGCTACTGGGTCAGACCTGGTGCCCACCTAATGACTGGGAACAGGCCTGGAACGGTGCAGCCTCCCAGGTGGTTTGGCAGTGTCCCCAGCAGCCGCTTCCTGTCCCAGGCTGCTTGAGGTGCACCTCATGGGCTCAGCCCATCCTTTCCTGGGCTCTGCATGGCACCACTGAGTATCAGCAACAGTCCCACAAGGGGCCTGCCAGTCAGTTCCATGAGGCAGTAGGGATTCATGGTCTGGTTTTACAGATGAGGAAACAGAGGCCCGTGAAGGAACTCATCGAGCGCATGGCATGTAGGTAGCAGAGTGGAATTCAAACTGCAGGCTTGATTCCAGGCACCATGTTCTTCCCACCACCCTCTGCTTGATAAAAGACTTGTTCCTCCATTCCACACGGGAGGAAACTGGGCTCGAGATGCCAGGGCTTCACTCTGGAGCTTCAGGAGCACGTTGGGAGGCTCTGAATTCAGACGCCAACCATGTTTTTGTTCTAACCTCCATCTGAATGGCCCCATGGGGGTTTTGGGGGCATGTGTGTGTTGTAGCAGAGGCAGGGAACAGAGGGCCCGCAGGCACCTCCTCTGGCCTCCTACAGCCCCTGTGTCACAGAACAGAGCCCTGCCATGCTGCCAGTTCCCCCACCTGACTGTGAGCTCAGGGGACAAGCACTTCTGAGGTTTTCCCTGCTCTCCTGGGCACCCAGGCTGGCCTAAGACAGAGCAGGGTTCAAGAGCAAGGTTTTCTGAGAGGATGGGAGTGGGGAGAAGGGGACACTTGGTCTCTTTGGGGCGTTTGGCCCCCATCCCCGCAGCCCCTTCCCTGGGCCAGCACCAGCCCCATACCATCCCGCCCTCTCCAGTTGTGGAAACTTGTACCTCAGCCCAGAAAAATGAACTTGCTGGAAGTCAGCTGCTTGGCTGCCTGGGGCCAGCCAATCCTCTGCTAGGAGTGCCTTACTCCGCTCCAGGGACAGAGGGCCAGGGCTGGACCAGAGGGGCTGAAGGGCAGGCCCTGGCTCAGACCAGTGCCCCAGACAGCAGGGCAGGAACAGAAAGAGGGAGAGGTAAAGAGAGGAGGAGGGGGAGCAATGAAAAGCCAGGAGCGGGGAGACACGGAGACGGGAGGGAGGAGGGCAGAGCAGACATGCTGTCTCCAGCTGTGCACGCTCAGGGGGGCGCCGGCGCCTCTAGGTCTCCTGGAGCCTGTTCCTCACCTGCATGACAGGCACACTGGGGCACGCCTGTCAACCTCAGCCCAGTCACTCAGCGTTTTCCCACCTTTCTCTCCCACCCAGCCTACCTCCCCTTCCCCAGGTAGGCAGAGCTGCTCTGATACAGAGTAGAACTTACATGCGGGCTCCTCTGTGGCAAAGGAGGGATGAACAGTAATGAGATGCGGAGTTACAGCCGTGGTCTCCTTATCTTGTCCCCATTTTAGAGGAAACTCAGACTTTTTTTCTTTTTTTTCTTTTTTTTTTTGAGACAGGGTCTCACTATGTTGTCCAGGTTGGTCTCAAACTCCTGGGCTCAGGCAATCCTCCCACCTCAGCCTCCCAAAGTGCTAGGATTACAGGTGTGAGCCACCATGCCCACCCAGTGCTAAAGCTTAAAATGATGAAGTGACATGCGCACATCCTTTGGCTACTCCACAATTTAAATCCAGATATGCCTGAAGCCTGAGCTGTATTTCCTTCCTCTCCCTTGTCTTCCTCCCTCATCTGGGGCCAGCCTTGAAACCTCTGCTCATGTCTTCTCCCTCTCTGCCCTTCCAGATGGTCCCCTCACTCTCCAGAAACAGCTGCAGCTGATCCCATCACCCTACAGAGACATCTGGGGCTCACTGCAGCCACCCAGAAAAGCCTTCTGCCTTAGGCCCAGGGTCCTGGGGCCAGAGGAAACCCATAAATACAAACACATTTGCATGAAGGCCCAGCAGTTAGCTTCCGGGCCAGTGCTGCCAAAAGTGGGCGCGGCCGCCACCAGCTTCCTGGGACAAACATGTCCCCACAACCAGGTTGGTACCATTTGGTGTTTATTTAGACACACAAATAAAAGAACCTGGTGCTAGTGGTTCAAACAGCTTGTGCTTTTTTTTTTGTATGTATATTTTTTTGAAAAAAATCAACATATCACCAGTCCCCCACGGTTTTTCTCTACTGAGCAATATATACAGCCTATTATATATATATATGTGTCTCTATATATAATATATATTTTCAATAGATAACTACATTCAAGTAATGAAACACGGGATTTACAATTTCCCTCCGAGGGCAGAGGAAAAGCAGATTCACACACAGTTCACAGAGGAAGTACCATGAGAGCCTGGCCAGACAGGCACCGAGGCCACTCTGGTGGCAGGGCGGGGGCCAGCAGCAGAAGTCACCACAATCCCACTGGTGCTTATCGTGGGGAGCAGGCCGGTGTGGGTGGAGGGTGGGGCTAGCCTGCTCTGACCAGGAACCTCAATCTTCCAGGAGGTGCTCGAATTTGGGGTTCACGAAGGAGAAGCCGGCAAAGGCCGACTGGTCCATGGAGTCGATGAGGTTCTTGTCGCTGTAGGAGAGGCGTGCCTTCTCATTCAGGAACTCCTGGTCGAAGTTGCTGTAGTCTCTGGGGGACTTCTGCAAGCAGAGGGCAGGGGTGAGCGAGCAGGACCTAGGGAGTGTCCCTCCAGACACCCGGGACTGGAGTCCCTGCAGGGCAGGGCCAGGCCAGAGCTGTCTTCACCCAGAACATGAGAGGGAGCCTCCCCCGGCGGCCTGAAAGGAGCCCCACAGGAAGGAGGCTGCCAATTCCCCAAGAGGATGAGGAAAGTGACCCGGGAACTCCAGGCCTGAGTGAGGAGAGGTGGTGGCCTCCTGATCAGGGACCAGCAATCACAGCCCACGGGAGCCAAATCTTACCCACCACCTGTTTTTGTGGGGCCCACAAGCTAAGAATGGCTTTCACATTTTTAAATGGTTGGGAAAAAAAATCAAAAGGAAATAATATTTTATGACATGACAATTAGGTGAGATTTCCATAAATAAAGGTTTTTTAGTATGCAACCAGCCCATTTCTTAACACATTGTCTATGGTTGCTTTGAGACCATCACGCCTGAAAAGCCCGAAATATACACTATCAGGCTGTTGACAGGAGAAGTTGGCTGACTCTCTGCTCATGAGGATACTATGGGATGGTAATAGAGAGAGGCTGCAAGCCAAACTGAAGGGGTAAGCACAATCATTTCAGCCTGCATTGAGTTTTAATGGAATTTGATTTTTTTTTTATTTATTGAGACACAGTTTCACTTTTCTTGCCCAGGCTGGAGGAGTGCAATGGTTCAATCTTGGTTCACCGCAACCTCTGCCTCCCAGGTTCAAGTGAGTCTCATGCCTCAGCCTCCCAAGTAGCGGGGATTATAGGCATGTGCCACCATGCCTGGCTAATTTTGTATTTTTTTAGTAGAGATGGGGTTTCTCCATGTTGGCCAGGCTGGTCTCCAACTCCTGACCTCAGGTGATCCAATCTGCCTCAGCCTCCCAAAGTGCTGGGATTACAGGCATGAGCCACCATGCCTGGCCTATTTTTATTTATTTTTTTGAGATGGAGTCTCACTGTCTTGCCCAGGCTGGAGTGCAGTGACATAATCTCAGCTCACTGCAACCTCCGCCTCCCAGGTTCAAGTGATTCTCCTGCCTCAGCCTCCTGAGTAGCTGGGATTACAGACACATGCCACCACGCCTGGCTAATTTTTTTTTTTTTTTTTTAGTAGAGACAGGGTTTCACCATATTGGCCAGACTGGTCTCGAACTCCTGGCCTCAGGTGATCTGCCTGCCTCAGCCTCCCAAAGTGCTGGCGTGAGCCACCAAGCCCAGCCTGAACTTGTACTTTAAAATTGAGCAATGCAATATAAAAATCCAGATTTCCGGCTTCTTTTGAAAACTGGCAGATTAAAGCAGCCCTGGGCCCACTTCCTGGCGTGCCCACTCTCGGTACTGAGAGCCCCCGGACAGCCCCTGCCCTATTGACAAGGGGCACATCACAGCTGCTTTGTGTTTCTTAGTGTAGAGAAGGAAATCTGTCAAAAGTGAGAGACTGGTGTGATTTTCTTGCAGCTAGCCTAGCCTGTCAGTTACATGCTCAGCCAGGACACGTCTAAATTTGAGGTCTCTGGTGTAGGGGAAGTGTTCTGTAGCCTCAAAGCACAAATGTGGGGCACATTACACAGGCTGCCCAATGGGAACTGTGTGCCTGGTGGAGGAGGGGAATCAAGGGAGAGAAAGGGAGTGGGAAGGAAAAACTATAGTCACAGAGGGGCCACACAGCCCCAGCTTTCTTAGTGGCCCCACCTGCCTCTGCTCTCAGGCTGGTTCCTTGGTGGCCCTGCAGATTCTGGGTCTGTGAGTGAACCATCCCCTCTTACCCAGCTGTCCCCTGCCTGGCCTCACCCCCCAGCCCTGCTCAAGTCTCACTTCTTCCAAGGGGGCCTCTCAGACCCACCCTCTTCTCTGCCTCCTGGGCTCCTGCTGACAGACCCACTCAAGAGCAACTGATCATGTGTCCTGGGGCATCTCTTATACTGTGGTCTCTTATCACAAATGGTCATCGGTGTGCAAGTTTCTTATCTCTCCAACTAGCTGAGGGCTCCTCCAGTTGTGGGACTGTGTCTTTCACTTCGCTATGCAGCCTAGCACTGTGCTCTGCATTCAGCAGGGACTCAGGATTTCCCATATGTACTGGAAAATGGACTGGATGGAGCGATAAAGTAAGGCCTTAGCTCTAGTTCCCAAAACAGAGTCCTCTGCACACAGTGGGACCCACAGTCCCCAGTGTGTGCTGAATGACTGAGTCAGGAGGGAGAGGAGGAGAATACAAGGCAGCGGCTGTGACTGAACATGCTGTGGAGATCGGGGAGCAAGCCTGCTGGAAGTGAAGGGAGCAGTGGGAAGCGTGTGAATGATGCAGGAGAGAGGGAGGGCAGGGGAGGAGGAGCCCAGCTGGAAGGCAGGGATGACATACCACTTTGGGCCTGAAGGGCGGCTCCAACTTTCGCTTTTCCAGCAGAGTCCAGTTTATGGTCTTGAAGAAGGGATGGATTTTGATATTTCCAGTCACTCCCAGCCTCTTGGGTGGGTCCCTTTCAAAGAGCTGCAACCCAGCAGGGACCCTGGTTAGCCCCAGAGAGCCATGGGAAACTGGAGCTTCAGCAAATCTCCAGCAGGCCCAGGGATGCACAGCCAGGCTTGCCCCAGTCCAGCAGTGAGCCTGGGGAACAGTGGGGCTGCAGGAGGCCACTCTGGCTTGCACTGCTCCCAGTCCTCCCGGAGATGACAGACTCTGGGCTGGACATCCACGACCCTGCTGGTGGGACTTTTTATTGAGTATGTACCATCTGCCTGGCCCATAGCTGAGGATCATGTTTCTGTTTCCTTCCCAGCAACACCGTGAGGCAAGTCTGCTCACAGCCCGTTTTGCAGATAAGGAGATAAACTCAGAGAGGTTAAGTGACCAGCTAGTCCCAGGCAGAGCCAGCATTTGGCCTCGGGTCTGTCTATCTCCTGACCCTGGGCCCTTAGTCAGCATGTCAGGCTGATTCCATGCACAGGACTCAGACAGGAGTTCCTGGGAACATGGTGAGAGAGCAAAACCCCGTATGTTAGGACTGGAGCACCACTAAGTGTGCCATTCCAGAGACAGGAAGCTCCTCACCCAAAGCCCAGGGTCCGCCAGCCCCTGTCCCAGCCCAGCCCAGGGCCTCCACCTTCTCCAGGATGTCCTTGGACTCCTTGGTGATCCAGCGGGGATAATGCGGCGTGTCCACACGGATGGACTCGAAGAGTTCATCCTCATCGTCACCATGGAAGGGGGACTGGCCAATGAGCATCTCGTAGAGAAGGACCCCGAAAGACCACCAGTCCACAGAGAATGTGTACTTCAGGCCCTGTAGGATCTGGGAGGCAGCAGCAGGTCAGCAGGAGCTGAGGTGCTGGGCCTGAGAGGGACCTCTGGACACGAGCCCCAGCCAGGCCTCCTCAGCCTGTGGGCTTTGGCTTGGACATCACTGCCCTTGGGAAGCCTTCCATGGCCCACCATGGGGAGGCAAGGTGCCTGAGTGGGGGCTGGCAGGGTATCAGCTCACCTCAGGGGCAATGTAGTCAGGGGTGCCACAGAAGGTGCTGGCCCGGTTCTCCCCGAATATGTTCTCTTTGCACATCCCAAAGTCAGCAATCTTGATGTGGCCATCCCGATCCAGCAGCACATTGTCCAGTTTGAGGTCCCTAAGGACAGGGGACAGGAAAGAGAGTCATCAGGGGCCAATTCTTCTCCTTCCCAACCCTGCTCCCCACATCCTAATTTTCGGCCATGTCAGTCCAGGACTGTCCCCAAAGGTACAAGGGAATGAGAAAGAGAAAAGGAAACAGAAGAAACAGATCCTAAAACAGGGGCTTCCTGCAAGTCCCCCACTGTGTGCTGGATGCTGGGCCCACACCGCCCTACTTCCTGAAGCCCAGATGAGGCTCAAATAGCTGATGTCACTCACTCTGAGTTCCCTAGCAGTCAGCAGCAGAAGTGAGCCCCAGGTTCAGGTTTGTCTACTCCCCAAAGGCAGGGACCATGGCTATATTTATGTAATTCGTCATTTGATTAGATGCTTTATGCATACAAGAACTAGAAATGGCAAACAGTACAAAGTCTGCCGTCTACTGGCTCAATCACCAGGCTCTCTCCTTAGAGCAATTCTAGGCGTGGACAAGTCTGTGAGCATGCAGCTCACTCACACCATTTTTTTTTTTTTTTTTGAGACAGAGTCTCGCTCTGTCACACAAGCTGGAGTGCAGTGGCACAATCTTGGCTCACTGCAACCTCCCTCTCCCAGGTTCAAGTGATTCTCCTGCCTCAGCTTCCTGAGTAGCTGAGATTACAGGCATGCACCACCATGCCTGTCTAATTTTTGAATTTTTTAGCAGAGACAGGGTTTCACCATGTTAGCCAGGCTGGTCTCGAACTTCTGACCTCAGGTGATCCGCCCATCTCAGCCTCCCAAAGTGCTGGGATTACAGGTGGGAGCCACCGTGCCCGGCCTGGCTCCCACTTTTTAAAGCCTGAATGCTAATATTTGACACCTACTCTCCAATAGGTTGGTTTCCACTTAACATATCTTGGCCTTATCCCACATCCGTGCACAGAGCCTGGCCTCAGCTTTTTCAGTGGGTGAACAGTTACCACCACAGGATGGAATCATAACTTATTAGATGAGACTTTATGGAACCATCCCTTCTGGCAGAAGCTTAGATGACTTGATGGGGCTTTAGAGCAAAACTGATGGCTCCAAGGATGAGAGACACTGTAAAGTTCAGCGCCGCCCTCCCCACCAATGGTGTCAAATATGGGCAGTGAGTTCCTAGTTCCTGGAGCTGAGCCAGCCTCAAATGCGGGGCCACAGGAATGCTAGCACCAGGGCAGGAGGTTTAGGCAAACACCCAGCTAAAGACAGATTCCCAGCAGAGAAGGAAATGGAGCTGGGCAGGATCCTGCTTGGAGCATTTCAGGAGACATGATGGGGCTGGAGCCTCCCCTCCCAAGAGCCTCCCGCCACCCTAACCCCTGCACCTGTAAATGATGCCCTTGCTGTGTAGAAACTGCAGTCCACAGATGATCTCGGCTGCATAAAACCTGGGCGAGAGAGAGAGAGAGAGACAAAGTGTTCCAGGATCTCTGCCAAGCAGCCTCTGCTTCTCCTCGGGCCCTCACCCTCACCTCCAGGGGCAAGAAATGCTGCAAAGAACTCCATGGACAACCTGAGCCTGATCAAGCATATCTTGTATCAAGCAAGCAGGGGCTGGCAACCCAGGCAGAAAGTTCTGAAGGGAAAGCTCTCAGTGAGCCAGTTCTCTGTCTGAGAGTGTATGCATTTATATGCATGTACATATGTGTTTGCATGCATGCACGTGTGCACATACATACACAGAGTTTGGGGAAGGGGCATGTGAATGAGGAAAAACATCACAATGCAGGTCTGGGGGCCACACACCAGGGTCCCATGTCGTGCAGGACCACTGTCTGCAAGGCCGCCCTGGCTGCCGCCCACGGAGGGGCCAGGCCACAGAGTGCTTGCGCCCCCAGCCACAGCCTACTTGCCACCCATGGCTTCCTGTATGGTGTGGACCCAGGCTACCCCCATACCTCCCCAGCTGTCGGTCAAGCTTAGGCTGGCTTTTCTAGGGAGAGAGAAGAAGGCATGGAGGGCAGACTGGCAGTGGGCTCTGAGCCAGCAGCCCTTCCTCCACACTGGGCCCCTCCCCCCATGGCCCTCACGTACGTGGCACGGTAGAGTTCAAAGCGGCCTTTGTCCTGGATGTGGTACATCAGGTCCCCCCCATTGAGGAACTCCATCACGAAGAACAGGTGGTCCTGGGGTGGGGAGGGTGATGAGCAGGGGTGAGGAACAGGCAGGAGGTGCCCTCACTGAGCGCCACTGAGGCCACGCCCCAACAGGAAAGAGCAGGGACAGGCCCTGGCTGAGGGAGACAACTCTGCCCTGGGAGGTATGAGGGGAAAACACGGCCCTGCCTTAGGTGAGGGGGAGACACGGCCCTGACTTAGGGGGGCCAAGGGGCTGTGGCACATGGCATAGGGTGGTGGCGGCAGGAGGCACGGGCACCTTGGTCTGGAAGGTGCAGATGAGGTGTGTGAGAAAGGGGTTCTCCGCGGCGAGCGTCAGCACCCGCTTCTCCACCATGGTGCATTCCACATCGTCATCGATCAGCACCACATCCTTCTTGAGGGCCTTGACGGCAAAGTACTCTCCTCTGCCCTTCAGCTCTCCAAGCAGCACCTGATGGGGAGGCAGGGGTGCTGAGCAGGGGAGGATGGGGCAGGGGCCACAGCCCGACCCACAGACTCCCAGCTCGGCCACCTAAGCGGAAGAAGCCAGGGTGGGTGGGAAGCAGATGCCCAGCCGCAGCCCTCACCTTCCCGAAGCTGCCTTTGCCCAGGACCTTGTGGAAGATGAAGTTGTTGATGTTGCACTTGCTGCTGCCCTCCCAGATCTTGCCGTAGGTCCCACTGTTGTCTGCCCGAGAGATGGCACCTCCTCAGATCGGGGTCTCAGTGTACACAACTCCCCCCCTGGGGCCTGGGGTAGGCTGGGGGAAGGGGCCACAGAGAGGAAGGGGCTCGCTCCCCAGGGCCAGTGGGCCCTGTCTCCCTTGACAATGGAAGGGAGGATGGTCCTCCTTCTGTGGCCTCATGGGGAATAAAAACTGTAATAGGGGCAGTGGACCCAGCTTTACCTAGTGAGTCCTCCCCAGAGACTCCAGTCTTCTTCTCGAAACCCTGGTATATCCCAACAGGCTCTGAGGAGGCCGAGTCTGATCTCCGGGAGGCTCTCTGGGGAGGGAGCAGAGATGGGAGACCAGACAGTCAGACCATTATCAGAACTCCCAGCACAGTGGGAAGACTCCCCAGCTGTAACTCCACCCTCAATGCCAAGAGGAGACAACAGAGGCACAGCTCAGGCCCCCTAGGCAGGCTGCATGGACGCACACACTTCCAGCAGCCTAGAGAAGCCTCGGTGGTCTGAAAGGCTCTGATTACGAACAGAAGTTTTGTAAACTGAACCCTACCTCCCAAGCACTCACTCGACAGATTTTATTTGACTATTTAACTTCATTTCTGATTGATTCTAAAATTTTACCTTGAGGTTTTGTGGCATCCCTCAAGCCCCACCCACATACAAATGTCCACACCCAAAGTCTTAGTTCAAAGTGTTCCAACATCCGATCCTGTGGTCCCCCCGGTTTACCTTTAAGTAAAGAACTGCTTGAATAATGAATTTCTCATGAGAAAAAGCACCCCCTCCCTCTGCTGCCTAAATTCTTAAGTTGGATCTCCCCAAAGTAGAATCCTGGCTCTAAATACGCCCTGGCTGTCTGTGGCTCCCCAGCAGTGACTGTGAGCCTTGACTGTCCCTGACCCCACTTCCCTGTGTCCAGGGTCCCCTGGCACCTGCCCACCTGGGAAACTTGGTTCAAGGCCTCAGCCAAGAGCTTCTGGTTGATGCCACAGAGGTTGGCCACCTTCTCCCGACACTTATGGTGCACATTCATGCCACAGTCTGGGGTGTGAGAGAGAAGTGGGGCTGTCAGTCTCAGAGCTCAGCCAGGGGCAGGGGGTGGTGGAGGAGAGGGGCAGGAGAGCAAGAGAAAGGAGGGCTTTAGGGGGTCTGCTGGGTTCCTGTTTTTAGGAAAACATTGATCTGAAGCTATCACAAATACTTCAATCTTCTTTTTTTTTTATGAGATGGAGTTTTGATCTTATTGCCCAGGCTGGAGTGCAATGGCGTGATCTTGGCTCACCGCAATCTCTGCCTCCTGGGTTCAAGCAATTCTCCTGCCTCAGCCTCCCGAGTAGATGGGATTACAGGCATGTGCCACCACACCAGCTAATTTTGTATTTTTAGTAGGGACAGGTTTCTCCATGTTGGTCAGGCTGGTCCTGAACTCCTGTCTTCAGGTGATCCTCCTGCCTCAGCCTCCCAAAGTGCTGGGATTATAGGTGTGAGCCACTGCGCCCAGCCAAGCACTTCCATCTTTCATGATTTAAAGAAAAAGGAAAAAGCAGAAGACATGGGACCTAATTTGAAACCCTTCAAAGAACATCTGGGTCAACTTAAGCACATTCCCTCCAGGGTCTCCTGTCTCATCTCTAAGTGAAGCAGAGGGCAGGGGAGGCCTGTGTGGGGCAACTGCCAGTGTGCACCAGGCCTGGCTTCAGCACCCTCTGCCCCCTGGCCCCTCACAGGGACTCTCTAGGTCCTGCTCTTCCCCTCCAAACAGCTCAGAGGGGTGAAGCCACCCGCCTGTGGTCATACAGCAGGTCTAAGTGGCAGGGTCCACCAATGCCTAGCCCTCATCAAGCCCCTGAATAAAGTGCCCATCTCTAGGTGAGGGGGCGATGTTGGCATGGGGTGGCTGGAGTTCATGGCAGCACCAGCTGGGAGTGCCCCTCCTGTAGCCCAGGGGCGAGGTGGCACACACCTTCACACTTTAATCCCTGCTTCACCAGGCCCCAGAGCAGGCTGCCGCAGTGGTCGCAGAAGGTGGGGCTCATGTAGTTGTAAACCTTGAAGCGGTGCGGCATGTCGATGTTGAAGCGTTCTTTCTGGAACTGGGGATGGGGGTATCACAGGCTGAGGGGTACGTGCCAGCTCCAGCCCCTTCTTCAACCCCAAGCTACGCCCCAACCCCATGCACAACGAGATCCCAAGAGAGCACCACTGTGAGAGGCAAGGAAAGACTAAGAAAAATGGGGAGGGAGGGTAAGCTCCCCAGGGAAGTAGGGAAGACAGCGGAAATCCCTCCCATCTGGCCAAGCCCCCCAGATGCCCAGCCCTGCCCAGACCCAGGCTCACTATGGTGTCCCGGCTGTTGGCCGCAGTGCCAGTGCATCTGCCGATGATCTTGTCGATGCATTTCTTGTGGATGGCAGCGTTACATTCTTGAAGAGGCACAGGCCCAGGAGGGGGAAGGGAAGGCACCAGGAAGGGCAGAGTCTATGAGCTGGTGCCTGCCGGCCCAGCCCAGCCCTCTACACAAAGCCACTGTTCTCCTGACCACCCACACCCTCACCCCGCAGAGGCCCAGCGCTTGAGTCTTCCTCCTGCCAGCCCTCAAAGGAGGGGCCTGAAGAGGACAGGGCAGAGAGGACAGGCCAATCTGCAGGGGCTCAGAAAGGAGGAAGTCCTAGCGGGCAGGGAGGTGGGCACGGGCATTGCAATAAGGGAGGTAGGGGGCAGTTCTTTCCCTCTTCTAGGCCCTGGGAAGCAAACAGCTCCTAAGTGCCTTCTCTCACACATGCACATGGACACGCCTCAAAACAGACACGTGTATATACACGAAAAGCATGTGTAATAATGATAACGGACTTCTTGCACAGAACCCCTTCCAGTGGAAGCACTTAAAATACAGCTTTACATATCTTATACCATTTGATCTTCACAATGACTCTTCTAATTGTATCTATAATTATAATTAAATATAATTATAGATTATAGTTATATCTAATTTATAAATGAGGGACAGGCATGATGGCTCAAGCCTGTAATCCCAGCACTTTGGGAGGCCAAGGTGGGTAGATCACTTGATGTCAGGAGTTCAAGACCAGCCTGGCCAACATGGCAAAACCCCTGTCTCTACTAAAAATACAAAAATTAGCCGGCATGGTGGTGCATGCTTGTAATCCCAACTACTTGGGAGGCTGAGGCAAGAGAATCGTTTGAACCTTGGAGAAGGAGGTTGCAGTGAGCCAAGATCACACCACTGTACTCCAACCTGAGCAACAGAATGATACTCTGTCTCAAAAATACATATATAGATGAGGAAACTGAGGCACAGAGAAGTTAAGTAACTTTGACTAAGGCCCTACAGCTAGGAAATGGTACAGCTGGGATTCAAACCCAGGCAGTCTGGCTCCAGCCTGCGGCGCCTTGTGCATGCACCTTCAGGGAGAGAGAGCACTCACACCTGTGTACTCAGACACCCACCTCTACACAGAAGCACATGCAGCCATTGTGTGCTAGTAAAGGTCTCATAAAAGAGGCCTGGTGTGTGGCTTGGGCTGGTTTCTGCGTGAATACTCTACTGTGGCCAGTTGCCAGCCACCAACTCCCCGTCACTGAAAGTAGAGCTGGGAAGAGATGTGCAGAACTGGCTTTCCAGAGCAGCAGCGAGCCAGCCCAAGCACCCACTGAACTCAGCTGCTGTATCTACACTGGGAAAACTCATGTGCACATACTGAGCACACACAGGCACTGGCACATGAGCACACACGGTATATACACACAAACTGGGCTGTGGAGACACTTACGCCTGCATTTGTAGCCTTGCTTGTTGAGGCCCCTGAAAGGCAAAGTCCAGGCAAAGTGAGTAAGGGGGAGCCTGGGATCGGCCCCCACTACCCTGAACCACCAGCAGCGGGCACGACCATCTCTCACCAGACAAAGTCTTTGCACACAGAACAGAAGGTGGGTTGCCCAAAGAAGGTGGCGATAAACTCATGGTTCTTGATGTAGTGGATTTTGGCCTGTTTGATGGCTCCACGGCGGTTCATCGTTGGGAACTTGGCCTCGTCCTCACTACGCATAGACTGTTTGCAATCTGGGGACCACGGAGTGGGGAAGTCAGCCCTGGTGTCCAGGAGGCGTAGCACCCCTGCAGTCCCTCCAAGGGTGGCCCTGGACATCTCTGCCGAAGGGAGCTGCTTCGCTACACCTCAGTGCTGGCTCTGCCTCTGAACCCAGCAAGGGAACCCTCCATTCCCAGGGAGTTCTTACCCACGTCCTCCAGGAAATACTGCACAGACATCAACACCTTGGCCTGGGGCTGCAGGTCCAGCTGTTGGGGGCCAGTGGCCGAAGAAGAACAAGGTCAGTGAGGGTGGCCTGGGTCAGGCCAAACTCAGAACCCGCCCCCATGGCTGGTTCCCCAAGGCCAAGGCAGCCCTGCTAAGGCCTAGCCAGACACCTGTCTGCCCAGTGTGGGCAGGGCCCTGCCCAAGCCCCACCCCTGAGCCCCACCCCCACCCTGTACCCAGGGGTATTATTACATTTGGGGAAGTGAAAGGGTCCAGCCCACACCCAGCCCAGACACATAGCCGGGGAACAGAGTGGAAAGGGAAATTCCCCACCCCTACCAGCTGCGGCCCCCTTAGCAAAGGTCTTAGAATGGAGGCCCCTACCCACACACATGTGGAGAGAGACAGATACATTCATCCTCGTGCACCCACACTGCTCCTCCCTCTGTGTCAAGGGCTCCTCATGCAGACTGGATAGTCTCGAGGGTGGGATCTGAGCCTCTATCCCTTCACCTCCCCCAAAACCCAGACCTGGTGACTGACATCCTCCCTTGGGGGAGTGGAGACAGCACAGCCAGAGACCCCTCTGTGTCCCTGCCCGACTAGCCAAGGTTTGTGGCCACCCAGAACACACAGCTGCACATGGCCAGGTGGCCACATGCATGTGCAGAGTCTCCATTTCAGCAGGTGAGTAGATGAGACCATCAGCCTCCCCTTCTCCCACTTCCTTGCTGTTAAAGATCATTACGTTGCCCCCTCAATGCCTGCCGAGGCCTAGAATACACTCGAAGATTCCAAAAAGAACTGGAACAATGGATGCCTCTGG
Source organism: Cacajao melanocephalus (assembly GCA_963573385.1). Classification (NCBI taxonomy): domain Eukaryota; kingdom Metazoa; phylum Chordata; class Mammalia; order Primates; family Pitheciidae; genus Cacajao; species Cacajao melanocephalus. The sequence continues at coordinate 77,906 of CAUYLG010026758.1, forward strand.
AAAGCAGGCCTGGTGGGGCCTGGTGTTGGGGCAGAGACACATCCTTTCATGCAATTCAAAATGTTTTACTATGTGCATATCCTGCCTTTCCAAAATTAAAGAGGAAAAAGTAATCACAATAAGGAAGTTGGATGTGTTTAGCACCTGCTATGTGTCAGGTTCTGCAGTAAGCCCTGTACATCCAGCTGCTCCTTTCATTTGAACAACTGACCCTGAGGTAGGCACATTTAGCAGCGCCCTCCCTTAACAGATGGGGAAGCAGAAGCTCAGGGAGGCTGGGGATCTGGTGAACTGCAGAGCTATGACTCACATCTAGGCCACACTGGCTGCAGAGCTGGACTGGTGGCCAGCACAGGGCTCGGTGACCTTCAGCTGTGCCCATTGACTGAGCCCACGCACACAAGCGCACACACACACACACGCCCTTGCAGCTCGTGCGCCCCTCACCCAGAACTCGGCCTTGCCGTTGTTCTTCTTGCAGCGCTCGGCCAGCACCGACACACCCACGGTCACCTCAGACACTGGCTCCTCGGCTGCCCGCATTAGCACAATCTGGATGACACGGCCCTCATAGATGTGGGCATCAAATGTTGACTTCCACTCGGGATACATGGTCGGCTTCTTCTGCACCAGTGTTTTCCCACGATCTGCAATGGGGCCAGGCAGGGATGGTCAGGCCAGGGCCCTCTGTCCCTCCCTCCTGGATCTCCACAGCCTTCCCCGGGCAGAACCTGCCTGACTCTCCTGCCCTGCGGGCCTGCTGTGCTCCCCCAGTGTCCTCTAGAGCACAGAACTGCCTCGCACACCCTGCTAGGTCCTCCCATCAGGCCTTTGTTCCTGCTGTTCCCTCTTCGTGTGACCCTCTTGCTCCGGCTCCATTTAAATGTCGCCTGCCCTTATGCATACACTCAGGGAACATGGGCTGAGAGCTCTTGCATGCCAGCCATAGTATTTGAGGTACGGAAAAAAGCCGAAAGAAAAGCTACATCCGGGGCCTATCCTCCTGGATCCCCAGTCCCGGGTGGAGAATGCACCAACTCCCTCAAGTAACCGTTAAGCCACAGCTATTATGAGACCAAAGAGGGCAAGGCTGGTAGTGCTAGACCTGCCTATGGTCAAGTGGCCACAGGGTCAAGCCTAAGGGTCAGGGGAGATTTCCTGGAGGAAGGGACAGTTCAGCCAAGACCTAAGGGACAATTAGGGGTTCGCCAGGCCAGGGCAAAAGCAAGAGGGAACAGTGTGAGGTATGTGCTTCCTCCAGGAAGTCCTCCTGACCTCAGGCTCGGAGGGTGCGTTCTCTGGGCTTCCCTGTTGCAGGACTCACTGCTTTGCGACGTGTCTGGTTTCCCCACCTGACTGTGAGCCCCCCAGGGCAGGGCAAGGCCAGTCCTGGAGCATGACAGTATCCTCAGTGCCCAGCAAAGGGCCTGGCACAGGTGGAGATGTGGAAATTGTTGGGTAAAACAACCAGTGGAGGAGGAGTCAGAAACTCCAACCCCAAGGAGGGCTCAATTTGGCCAGTGCTCGTGGCCCTATAGATTCAGTGGCCTCTGTCTTCATAGCTGAGTGGGGCAGGGAGTCAAAAATGAGGAAGAGAAGAATCCTTCAGAGGTTCCAGGGAACAAGGCCAGGCCTCCTCAAGTCCCTCCAGCTGGGCCCAGATTCCCAGCCCCTCTCTGGGGTCCAGCCTCCAGGCCTACCTGTGCTGAGCGCCTCCTTCATCTTCACGGCACAGAAGGGCTGGTTCGCCTCATCCTCAGCCTGCAGGGAGCCCAGCTCGTAGGAGTTGAAGGCGATGCGCAGGAATGGCGGCATGGCGGGGCCTGCAGTGGGGCTGTGCACACAGAGAGGTGAGGCCGGGCGGCCGTGCAGGACCAGCGGGAGCAGCACTCAGGGACCCGCTCCCCAGGGCTCTCCCATGGTTGGGTTTGGCCCACATGGTATATACACATAACAGTCCAGTTGCCAGTGTTAAAAATTGAGAGGTTTTAAAGCATACAGGTCCCAGCATCTTGTCCATGGCAAATGCTGGACCCAACACAAACAGTTCCCAGTTTTTCATCTGCCAAGACTGTGAAAGAAGGCATGAATACTGTGGAGGCCATGGAGCACTTTGGGTCCAGGAATGACAAGACCAGCAAGAAGATCACCATTGCTGACTGTGGACAACGCTAATAAGTTTGACTTGTGTGTGTGTGTGTGTGTTTTTGAGATGGAGTCTTGCAGTGTCATCCAGGCTGGAGTGCAGTGGTGTGATCTCGGCTCACTGCAATCTCCACCTCCTGGGTTCAAGCAATTCTCCTGCCTCAGCCTCCCGAGTAGCTGGGACTACAGATGTGTACCATCGTGCCTAGCTAATTTTTTTGTATTTTTAGTAGAGATGGGGTTTCACCATGTTGGCTCAGATGGTCTTAATCTGACTTCATGACCCGCCCGCCTCAGCCTCCCAAAGTGCTGGGATGACACGCATGAACCACTGCACCCGGCTGACTTGTGTTTTATCTTAACCACCAGACCATTCCTCCTGCAGCTCAGGGGAGCAGCCTTCACCCCATTTGCTCACAGTATCCTAGAATCTTTGTGCTCTCACTGCAGTTCCCTTTGGGTTCCATGTTTTCCTTGTTCCCTTCCATGCTTGGCTGGATTGCAGCATTAAGTTTGTGATTATTAAATAAAAACTAAATAACAAAAACAAAAAAATTTGAGAGATTTGCTGGGCATGGTGACTCACGCCTGTAATCCCAGCATTTTGGGAGGCTGAGGCAGATGGATTGCCTGAGGTCAGGAGTTCGAGACCAGCCTGACCTACATGGTGAAACCCCATCTCTACTAAAAATACAAAATTAAATGGGGGTGGTGGCACATGCCTGTAATCCCAGCTACTTAAGGAGGCTGAGGCAGGAGAATCACCTGAACCCAGGAGGC